>JAWQFJ010001545.1:0-7500 GCA_034096865.1 Theodoxus fluviatilis
GGAGAAAAACGATGTGAACGGCTAATTCAAGAAAAGTGTGCCTTTGTGGTACTTGTTACATTTGGGGGCTCGTCTGACAGGCAACCATGGAGGACCAACGTCTGGATGCCGTGAGGAGGATCTGCTCGTCATCTGCACAGACCTTGGTGGCGGTGGCCATGTTACTGGGCGAGGAGGCAAAACCTGAAGCCAGTCAGCAGGAGCTGACGGCGATCGTCTTGAAGGAGTTGAGAGAGGCTGAGGGAGAGGCAGGAGAGGAAATACTTTTTCATATGATCGAGAAATTAACGGAACCAAAACAAGAGACAAAGCCAGAAGTCAGCTCGTCGTCGGTACTGCGTCGAGAATTGAAGATCGACGGCGCTATTGACGGGACAGAGGCGGGTCTCAGTTTCATCAGACCTGAGCCCCATTCATTACTTGCATGGCATTTGCAATTTCACTGATTACGATTAGGTTGCTCGGTGGCTATTGTCCGGGTGGCAATTGTTTTTGATAGTTATTGTCCGGGTGGCAAATGTCTTCGGTGGCGATTGACCGGGTGGCGATTGTCCTGGTAGCGATTGTCCGGTAATCGTAGAGAACACATTATCGATATTCAGAGCATGAATGTTTATGATCAGCTCAGTGCGTATTTGAAGTAAGTGTCACCTGCATCGGTAATACATGTACATGTATCTGGAATTGTATTTTAAAACACATCGATGCAATTATCATCATCCTCACCCTTTCTCCCTCCCTCCTTCTCGTCGTCGTCGTAAAGGTCACGTAAACATTTTGCATTTAAACAATAAAACTGAAAAAAACTCGTTTCACTCAAGACTTGCCACATTTTTCTAACACCAGTTTGGAAGCATTTCATAAACGGAAGTTTCCAGGGTCAAATGTACATGTTCATACTCTGCAAATTTGAAGAGAAATTGCAGTGACACAGAAGGGAAAAGACTGGGTGAGTGGGAATACACACACACACACACACACACACACACACACACACACACACACACACACACACACACACACAACACACACACACACACACACACACACACACACACACACACACACACACACAATTATTTTCTCACGAATTGTTAAAATTAAGAATGAAAAAATTTCACTGAATACGACCTTTATTAATTTATTGTTTCCAATGTGTGTGTGCTTGCATGCGTGCGTGCGTGCGTGTGTGCGCGTGCGTTCATGTGAATGTGTGTGTATTTGTGTGTTTATGTGTGTGTGTATGTGTGTGTGTGTGTTTATGTGTGTGTGTATATGTGTGTGTGTGCGCGCGCAGGTGCGTGTGTGTGCGCGCGCGTGTTTGTGCGAGCGCGTGTGTGTGTGTGTTTACGTGTGTGTGTGCGTGTGTTGACTCATGGAGAACCACGGCCGATGAGCGGTCGTGTTGCTGCAGACTATGCACAGGATGGATGGATGGTGTTTTACGGCCTATCAGTCTTTGTAGGCTATGTAAGGCCATTAAGCACGAAAATCACTAGAGCAGTTTAGAGTAAACGCAAATCAAGTCACGGTGTCCCTAGTCATTCGCCTCTTACGAATCGCGTAGGGAGACTCGGTGGGTCATTTCTTACCCCGAATCCAGAGAGAGAGAGAGGGGGAGAGAGAGAGAGAGAGAGAGAGAGAGAGAGAGAGAGAGAGAGAGAGAGAGAGAGAGAGAGATTTTATTCTCCTCTTCAGAATCACGTAGTGAGACGCGGTGGGACAATTCTAACTCTGAACTCACAGGGAGAGAGAAAGAGAAAGAGAAAGAGAGAGAGAGAGAGAGAGAGAGAGAGAGAGAGAGAGAGAGAGAGAGAGAGAGAGAGAGAGATTTTATTCTCCTCTTCAGAATCACGTAGGGAGACGCGGTGGGTCAATTCTTACCCCGAACCCACAGGGGGCCAATGCACAGGAAGCGTATGGCAGTCACGCCTTTCCCTTACACTTTGCATTCTCCATCGAGCTGTCACATTTCCACTTCATCAATAAGTCATGAGGGGGGCGTGGCTTGGGTCTTGATGAATATTGATTGACTGAACTAGGGCGGGCCTGGCCTGTGCCCAGAGATCGATAGCAGAGCGACAGCGGCAGGGATAGCAGCTTTGAAGAGAGAGGAGCGTCGCTGTTTTTCCTGACCTCAAGTTTCTTTTCTCTGAAGCTCGAAGTTGTTTGTTTTGCACACACAAAATACAAGCAGCGGTCATCAGGGGTTAATTTTTTCCTTCGAGTTTTTACAAAATTAATTACAATTATTTCATTGATTTGAACCGAAAACAGCTCCCGGTCAAAGTTATTACACACGCAACACGCAATTCAGTAATCTGAACAGGTATAAATACTTTCAATGGCAAATAAGCAGACTCGATTCGGTGAATGCAACTTGACAGTTCGGTTCGGGAAGATATCTTACCTCGAGTGGTTTGTCCGACCGATAGAAAAGGGAGTGAATGAATGAAAGGTGTGACGTTTAGGAAGACAAAACTTTGAAGACGCAGGCGGGAAGGAAGAAGGAGGGAAGGAAGGAGAGAAGGAAAGATGGAGAGGATGACTAAGCGACACTGAAACTTTAAGCATGCTGTGAGCACATTGCATCACACTCTTGCAGTGGCTCAAGGCCACATACGGCGCAGGTTCTCGTTGAAGAAGAGTAATTTTCATACGCAAACGCACACACACGCACTCATACACACCTACACACACACCTGCATACATACACACACCTACACACACACACACATACATACACACCTACATACACACCTACACACACACCTACACACACACACATACATACATACACACACCTACACACACACATACATACACACCTACATACACACTACACACACATACACACACATACATACATACACACCTACACACACACGCACACACCTACAGACGCCCACGCACACACCTACACACACACCTACACACACCTACACACACACACACATTCTGTCGCTTCTTTCATACTCTAAACTAAATTTTCTTCGGCTTAGATTTTAATGCACATGCATGACAGCAAATAAAGATTATCTATCAATCAACATCGTCGAGGTCACTAGCATTTGCAAAATTCTCCAAGTCTCCCGTACTTTGACATGGCTTTTCTAAGGTGCGTGTGCGGTGTTTGTGTGTGTGTGCGTGTATGTGCGTGTGTATGTGTGTGTGCGTGCGTGCGTGCGTGCGTGCGTGTTTGAGTACATGGATGTGACTGTGGAGATGACATAGCGGTATACATCACGACTTCAAACGTGCTCATTCTCGTTAAAAGCAGCAGCTCGTGAATTGATTTGCACATCAAGAGTAGGGAGCTGGGGGGATGAGGTATGACAGTTTTTGGGGTTGATTGCTATCTGTATTCTGTGTACTGGCTATCCAACACTTTCTTATCATAGCCAATTGTGCCAGCGTGCAAAAGAAAATTAAAAAGCCTTCCGCTTATTACTCACGTTTCACCTTTAGAATCAACTGTTAACTTGTGACGTGTTTCTAAAAATGGAGGCGATATCAATTTCGGGAAATTAACACCTTTAAGGTAAACCATGTTCCTTTCAGGTAGATGACAGGGGAATGACCGAATGACTGACTGACTGACTGACTGACTGATAGAATGAAGGAAGGAAGGAAGGAAGGAAGGAATGGAGTTTTACGGTCCATCAGCCTTTGACGGCTATGAGAGGCCACTGGTCACGACGCTTACTAGAGCTGGTTGGATCAGGAGCATGTCTACGTCTCGATGTCTCCAGTCATTCTCCTCATGCGGGTCGCGTAGGCAGACGTGGTGGGTGTACTCCCACCCCACACCACAGGGGGTGCAGGGCGGAGAAGAAGGGAAATGCTGAACGGGCAGACGTTTGTTCAGGAGAACGAGCGCTTGCAAGCGATCGTCGACCTCGCCTTCTAAAAAGCGGTTTCCGGTGAGCGAGAGAAAGCTGCTTGCAGTTTTTACCACCAGTGCTGCTATTACCACTACGACTTCTAATACTAATACTAGACTAGCAAACACAAGAGGGCCTATTCAGGAGGCAAGCACAGCGAGCGCACGTGAGCACTCGCCCTACTAAACAGGACTGTAATGAGATACGAAGAGAAAAAGATACTATCTAGATCATTCTCTTAGTCTCTATGTTCCGTTGAAAACAAGGTTGCTCGAAAGATGAAAATGGGGATGCGAAAGCAACAGCTAGTCAGCTTCAGTGGGGAAATGCACACTCGGCCTAGTGAAAGACAAATAATGTCGAACGCTGACAGACTGATTGGGAAGGGAGAGGAACTCGAGTTTACAAGGGTTAGGAATCTCTGTGACCTGAGCTGATATTTTCGTCCAGGTGTGACTTTAATCAATCTTGTTTTTAAAGTCTCCCACTTACCCCAGGCCTTAGGCATTGTTGCTGCATTAAACCACTGCATTCAGATTACTGGCTTGTGCTTTGAGTTTGTGCTTTGTCTGCACGCACAAGCTCTGATAGGGGAGTCATTTAGAATGTAAGGGTGGGAATTCTAGGATTTTCCTTTCCTGTAATTGCCTCTAGCCCTGTCATTCTGACGTCCGTGTGTACAGAACAACAGGGTACAGAAACTGGTGTGTTCATTATCCACAATTCTCCATCGGCGTCCATTTTGCTGTTACTTGGACGATTGTATGTGATGGAAGGTTTTGGAATATAGCGTCTCTATGAGTGTTCATCTCTCCCTTCACTTTGTGGATGAACTGTATGATTGTGTGTATCAAGATACGACACATAGTAAAATAAGAAAATGAGATCAGAATAGGACAATCGCCTGACGAGAATTAGTCGTGGGAATTCAGAGGCGGGGGAAATGATTTGGTAGGGTGATGTGGATGTGCGTGAGTGTGATGAGAGAGTAGCAGTATAAATTGCACCGTAGTCTGTAGACGTATCACTTCGGGATGTTTTACCAGACTCAGCTGATGCAGACATCGAAAAGTGTGAGTTGAAAGTCAGACGTTAAGCTTTGTAAGAACACTAGGATGTTTGTACGCGCTGGTTTAGTTAGTGGTGGTGGTGTTTTTTCAAAAACTTTCCCTGTATTCGTATCTGTTACCAAACTGAGTTTAGTATGTTCATGCGCCAGTGTGGCTGTGTGTGTGTGTGTATGTGTGTGTGTGTGTGTGTGTGTGTGTGTGTGTGTGTGTGTGTGTGTGTGTGTGTGTGTGTGTGTTTGAGAGAAAGAGAGAGAGAGAGAGAGAGAGAGAGAGAGAGAGAGAGAGAGAGAGAGAGAGAGAGAGAGAGAGAGAGAGAGGGGGGGGGGGAGTCTGAACTTTCTAGTAAATCTGCTCTTTTTCATTGATATTTTTTCCTCTCTCTCTCTTTTGGTGTGAATGTTATCATTTTATTCACGAAATTCTGTTGATGACTGATAATTTATTTCATGAATTCTGACAAATTTCTTCGACTTGACGCTTTTCTTTTTACCACAGACAAGACAGTGTGATGAGAAAACGAAAGCGGGAATGGACGATAGAGCGAGAGACCAGCATGCCTCACCCCCTACTTCAGGAGCACACCCGTTGCTAGTCACCAATACAGAGGCCCAGCATACTCACTCCAACAGTGCTGGAGCTCAGCAGGACTGTCATGGCAGCTCTGGAGCTCAGCAGGGTTGTCATGGCAGTTGTGGAGCTCAGCAGGACTGTCATGGCAGTTGTGGAGCTCAGCAGGGCTGTCATGGCAGCTCTGGAGCTTAGCAGGACTGTCATGGCAGTTGTGGAGCTCAGCAAAGCTGTCATGGCAGCTCTGGAGCTCAGCAGGGCTGTCATGGCAGCTCTGGAGCTCAGCAGGACTGTCATGGCAGCTGTGGAGCTCAGCAGGACTGTCATGGCAGCTGTGGAGCTCAGCAGGACTGTCATGGCAGCTCTGGAGCTCAGCAGGACTGTCATGGCAGCTCTGGAGCTCAGCAGGGTTGTCATGGCAGCTGTGGAGCTCAGCAGGACTGTCATGGCAGCTGTGGAGCTCAGCAGGACTGTCATGGCAGCTCTGGAGCTCAGCAGGGCTGTCATGGTAGCTCTGGAGCTCAGCATACTCAGACTAGCAGTGCTGGAAATCAGCAGACTTATCATGGCAGTACTGGAAATCAGCAGACTTATCATGGCAGTACTGGAAATCAGCAGACTTATCATGGCAGTACTGGAAATCAGCAGACTTATCATGGCAGTACTGAAAATCAGCAGACTTATCATGGCAGTACTGAAAATCAGCAGACTTATCATGGCAGTACTGAAAATCAGCAGACTTATCATGGCAGTACTGAAAATCAGCAGACTTATCATGGCAGTACTGGAAATCAGCAGACTTATCATGGCAGTACTGAAAATCAGCAGACTTATCATGGCAGTACTGAAAATCAGCAGACTTATCATGGCAGTACTGAAAATCAGCAGACTTATCATGGCAGTACTGAAAATCAGCAGACTTATCATGGCAGTACTGAAAATCAGCAGACTTATCATGGCAGTACTGAAAATCAGCAGACTTATCATGGCAGTACTGAAATCAGCAGACTTATCATGGCAGTACTGAAAATCAGCAGACTTATCATGGCAGTACTGGAAATCAGCAGACTTATCATGGCAGTACTGGAAATCAGCAGACTTATCATGGCAGTACTGAAAATCAGCAGACTTATCATGGCAGTACTGGAAATCAGCAGACTTATCATGGCAGTACTGAAAATCAGCAGACTTATCATGGCAGTACTGAAAATCAGCAGACTTATCATGGCAGTACTGGAAATCAGCAGACTTATCATGGCAGTACTGGAAATCAGCAGACTTATCATGGCAGTACTGGAAATCAGCAGACTTATCATGGCAGTACTGAAAATCAGCAGACTTATCATGGCAGTACTGAAAATCAGCAGACTTATCATGGCAGTACTGAAAATCAGCAGACTTATCATGGCAGTACTGAAAATCAGCAGACTTATCATGGCAGTACTGAAAATCAGCAGACTTATCATGGCAGTACTGATCTGCAGACTTATCTTGGCAGCACCGGAGCACAGTATAGTCACCTTATCGATGCCAGATCACAGCGACATCATCCGTACTCACTGATGAATGGTGCCCTGACTCAATGGCCATCCATGGTAGATACAGGACTTGAGGTTTTCTAAGTTTTTGTCGAAATACATTATGTACATTTGGACGAGGTGGTTTCTGTTATTTCTTTGCTTGTTTGCTTGTTTTTCACAATTACCATGTGCGCTTTCGTGGCTTGAATATGGCCTCTGACGGTCTGACGATGAATTATGTTGACTAGACAATACTACTTCGTATGTTGTCTCTGTAATGTAAACAAACATTCAAACGCACGCGTGCGCACATACACACATGCACGAACGCACGTAGCACGCACATAGACACGCACGCACACACACACACACACACACACACACACACACACAAACAGTCACTTCCTGTTGTAACTGTCTTTTGCTAAGGCCTCTCCAGAAGACGTAGCTATAGCAGCA
>JAWQFJ010001545.1:15000-20000 GCA_034096865.1 Theodoxus fluviatilis
AGAGAGAGAGAGAGAGAGAGAGAGAGAGAGAGAGAGAGAGCGAAGATGGGGGTGGGGGGTGGGTTTACCGCCGTTTAAAGCAATGAGTGACATGTTTCTCAAGATAGCAGAAAGTTATGATTTAGAGGGCTTTTGTGTGTATGCTATCAACGATTACATTTGATTCTAGGATTTCCTTGCCCACACGCTTAGCTTCCTTCCACACTGAATCATGTGCACATGGTCAGCCAGTTTTTTTTATGTGAACAAGTATAGTATAGACGAATCATCTGTGTAAAAATTCGGAATGGGTTACCATTCTGTGCTAGTGCGTAATGGTGACACGTGAACGAGACTGATTCGTGCCGTCCAGTTTCAAGTGCGTGGTTTACTCCACATCGTCAACGGTGTTTCATTCCAGGTCCAACTGCGACTGCCCCAACTGCAACGAAGCCGACAGACTTGGCCCTGCAGGCGAGCATCTGCGGAAGAGAAACATCCACTCCTGCCACATCCCCGGCTGTGGCAAGGTCTACAACAAGACGTCCCACTTAAAGGCGCACCTTCGCTGGCACACGGGTGAGCGGCCGTTTGTCTGCAACTGGCTTTTCTGTGGTAAGCGCTTCACCCGCTCGGACGAGCTGCAGCGACACCTGCGCACGCACACGGGGGAGAAGAGGTTCGCCTGCCCTGTGTGCAACAAGAAGTTCATGCGCTCTGACCACCTCAACAAGCACGTGAGGACTCACAGCTACCCCGATGGGAAGGACCCGAACGCCAGCGAGTGTGACTCTGAGAACAGCAGGGACCTTAGCACGGGGAGTCCAGCGTCGGACTCTGCCCCATTGGCCGCTCTGCCCATGGCCACTTCCCCAGGAGACAGCCCCGGCGTGGGCAAAGTCCTCACATAGTCTGACTTGTAGCTAGCTCTAGTTTCCTTCCAAGTGAAGAAACTGCGTCTACAGGTCCCTGATCACTAGTATCCAGTGAAAGTCGATGAAGCTGGCGGAGAGCGGAAGGATTTCCCATGGGAGTTGAGAGTGTTTTCTGACGTGGTATCTAAAGCCTTCTTGAAGTCCAAGATGAAGACCATAGTAATTTCATACCTCGTGTGGTCTGCACTTCAATGTAGAGATGCTTTCTTCTCGCCCTCGCCTGTCATGAATTGTCGTGGTATGGCGTTTCACGCGATGATAAGATATCTGTATATAATTTGAGGTGTGTAGGTTTTTTAAGTCTTTACTTTGATATCCAATGCTCATGTAATGTTCTTTGTTGTGTGAAACTTTGTAAACTGGGAGGAAAAGGGTCATGCTATAACGTAATCTTGATATGAATGTGAGGAGCGTGTTTTCATATGCATTCGTGTGTAATGTCCTCCATACCAAAAACACAAATACAAGCAGATTTCATCTCATCAAACGGCCTCAGGATAGGAGGTAATCACTGAGCCACAAATAATTTGTGTCAAATCTGTTTGATATTGATGTTTCTTTCTATTTTACGCCACTTAAAAAGCCTATGTTTAGATCATAATGCAAATAAATGTATAGTTTTGTATTGTACGTTGTCCCTATAAAGCAACCTTGAGTGTTGTCTATTAGGCACTAATCTAGCATAATGTTTGTCATTAAAAAGGTTGGGGGAAAACATTTGCATAAAGAGTAGACTAACCCACTGGTTCTGCAAAATGCTAGTTAAAATTCGTATAACTAAACGTTGACATTTAGAAGCGAGAAAACAAAAATTTCAATGGGAGTCTTGAATACATATACATCTTTTGGAACAAGAACAACCGTTGGTAATCTTTGTGTCAAGTAAAAGCTGGACATCAAAGTATGATGGACGCAAAAGGTATTTTATGCAAGAATCACTTACTGCTTCAAAAGATTTTTTAAGCTACAGACTATGATGAAGTGTCATAAACCAGCATATTTTCCAATCACTGGACAATCATGAGATCGTTGGATTCAGTATCATAACTGTTCCTAATGACTCAGCATATACCCAGCGCATGTATAATCCTTCTGTAACGGTCAGTTTGAAACTTTGTGGAAAGTTTTCATCAAGGACATAATTGTCGGTGTGTATGGTGATGGAATGTTTTTGCTTGAACATCCGCCAGTTATTGCGAGTTGTAGCAAAAGCTCAGGAAACGATAAAAAAAATTTGAGCTGTCTACTGAATGCAATAATGCTATTTAATGACAAATAAACTTGTTATAATGACAATCATGTTGAAAATAAAACGGCTCTTTAAGGTCGAATATGGATTGTATAGCATACTGAGCTTTAAGCTAAGTAAGTATGTGTTATAGAGGTTACATAATCCTACATACTTTATTAGACTGGCCGGTAAAAAACAAAACTCCCTTTTGCAAGATAAAAGAACTTCAGGATTGGATATTATCCATCAAATCATCAGCTACAATAAGGATAGAGGAAAACACTTTAATAGTTTGATTTTGTGGGTTGTTCCGCCCATAATTACTTTGGTGATAAAAAAGTCAGTGTGGATTTAATTCATATTCACCTTCATATGTTTCTGTTTTGAGTAGGTGAAGTTGGGAATGAGGTGCACGATTATACCTGTAAGAAAATGTAAACTTCACAAGACAGAGTGTAGAGTGCAGAAGCAAACCTCCTCTAACATAGACTGGGTCAAACAAAAAGGAGAGGGCATGACTTTTCTTCAACTTGTATGGTCATCGAAGGCCGTTTTCGTAAAGAATCAAACGCTTTCTACCTGCCTTTCTATTTAACCGTGAGTGAATGAGCGAACGAAAGGAGTGCTACTGCCCACCAGCCTCTGTAGTCTATGTAAGTTCATTGATCACGAAAATCACTGGAGCTGCTAGGAACAGGAACAAGTAAATCTCCATTTCTCTGTCAATTCGCCTTTCACGAACCTCGCAGGGAGACGCGGTGGATGTCAACTTACTCCCTACCTTCTGGAGAATCAGCAAAAAACAAGAAAAAGTCTTAAAATGTTATTCCTGTTCGCCTGTAAGGAGGACTTCAGAAACAAGGCAAAGCATCTAATTGGCTGATCAGTTTCAGTGTATGCTCGCGAAAGAGCCTGAGTTTCGCATCACCTCACCTGGCGACAGTCGGTAACGAATTGCGGTAAATTCGGACGGAAACTTTCTCACGCACTTTTGTTTCCAATGAAAACATCAAGCCTTTGCATTTGTGTAACAGGCCTTGACACACCGATTGGAAGCCGCGCCATGCATGTGCTCAGTGCCCCGACTTTAAAAGTCTTTCCCGCCATTTGAATAAGGTTTGTGAGATGAACTCAATCACAAAAAGATGGTGGTGGTTGTGGTGGTAGGAATGTTCAGTAGCAGATGAAGGAGAGGTGGAAAGAAAGAATGAATGAATGTATGACTAGTTAATTGATGGATGGACGGTATAATGAAATGATAGAGAGGTACTAATCAATGTGAGTTGGAAACTTGTGTGGGGTAGCGTGTTTGCCAATAAAGAGAAATAAAGATATAATTATGTTTGTCATATTTTCAAGATTTATTACTCAGATCTGGGTCTCCTTGATAGTAAACAAATAGATTCAGTGCTAAGAGAGCAGATTAGGAATAACTTCTACTCAACCAATTCATCACGGTAACCTTAACAGGACAAACACTTTTTTTTTCCACAGCCAGTACCATTGACTGTATTTTTTAAACACTTCATATTCAAGGTCTGTGAGGATAAAACGATACTTTTTTATTGTTTAGGGGGTGACAGCTGTCAACGTTGATTTTTAAATACTGACACGTATACGCATGTAAATAGTACAGTACCAAAAAAACTGTCTGACGAATCTAAAAGAACTCAAACTAGAACTCTTGTTTCTTCTGTTCAAAACGAATTATGCTAACAACGCAATGGGATGCGGCAGACCCAGAATGTTTATTGTGTGTTTATTTTTATTACCTTTTTTCAGTACGTAGTTAAGCTGTGGGTCTCATGTGACCCCAGTCTCAAGAAAACTTCTCCCGTAACTATAACACTCTTTCAGTACCGCCCACCAGGAGGGGTTTGACACCATCCACACCGGGGGAAGGTGAGCAGTCAGCTGGGGGTCCCATCAAGCCTTCCAGAAAGAACAGAAAGTCTTGAGTGACACAGATACAAGTCAAGGAAGAGCGACTTCTGGCACCAGAAGTACGTTGTTCTTCGTCCAACCCCTCGGCAGAACTTGTGTAGAGAAAGACCATGTTGTGCAGTTTTCAGTGTTGGTTCGTCCCAGTCTGGTGAAAAGGGATCCCATCGCACAAGTGTCTCCTCCTCGTTTCGTAAAAAGGACATGGTAACTTCCTGGTGACAGTGTGGTTCTCTCCCTTGCCAAGGAGGAGATAACTCTTGTGTCTCTTGCACCCAAGTCCATCTTTCAAAACCTTACTGTTGCTGGAATAGTGTCCATGTTGATAACATTTTCCCATTATTCGTGGTGGTGGTGGTGGTTAAATGAAATGATTTCCATTGTGTTTAACAATGTGGACGGTCACATACAACTAATGATGTAACATGTTTCTACAATTCAACTATCCCCATGTCATGCTTCTGCATCAACTGTGACAGCAATACATTCCCGAGATCCAGCAGAAGCTAGGCTGTGCAATTATTGTCCTGGTGTTGTGGAATCATCTTCTCAGGGGAGAATGATGCAGCGGAAACAATAACATCACAGTAACCTACTACTTACAATTCCTCCATGCCTTCATTCTCCTTGGGCCACGCGAGGCCAATCATGAAGTCTCTTTTCCGTCATGGAATTCCCTTGTCAGTGGAAACATTCCAGTGGAGAGTGACTTGACCACACCTGTAAGCTCCCGTCTCACCTGATGTGCTCGAAACGCATCACCCATTCAAATTCTTTAACCAGAATTTTGTTTTTTCGGATTACCCTGCTTTTCATCACCGGAGCGTACTGTGCACTGGTGACAAGTTTGTTTAGAAAAAAATCTCCGTGATTATTGAAGCCTTTGGCTTCACTAAGGATCCACAGTGAGGGTT
>JAWQFJ010001545.1:37500-142500 GCA_034096865.1 Theodoxus fluviatilis
TTTCTATTTGCCTGTAATTATCTCCGTCTGTCATTATGTCTGTCATTCTGTCTGTCATTCTATCTGTCATTCTATCCGTCATTCTGTCTCTCCGTCTGTCATTCTATATGTCTCTAATTTTCTCCGTCTGTCATTATGTCTGTCATTTTGTTTGTCATTCTATCTGTCATTGTGTCTGTCTGTCTGTCATTGTGTATGTATGTCATTCTGTCTCTCTGTAATTCTCTCCGTCTGTCATTCTTTCTGTGTGCATGTGTCTGGTTGTCTGTGTCTCTGTGTAGGTCCGTCCGTCCTTTCCTTGAAGATCGAATTTTTTGTCTCGTCAAATATCAAGGTCCTGCTGTTTCACTTCAAACGCAGAAACTCAAAGTTGCGACCGTGTACGAAAATAGCTGGTTAGTGTTTTAACGTGGGAATGTATTTTTCAATGACAAAGCCTTCAGTCTTTGATGTAAGTTCCTCAGAAAACAGTACTTATATAGCTCTTTTTAAAATGCCACACAGGGGCACCCGCTCAGATAGTAAATGAACATCTTTGTGCACTTCAGCCATGGATGAAATAAGGGCGTCACAGCGAGATTCCAATGATTTGAAATAGTGTAAGTCACAATGACGTCATCGCGTGTAACAGTGTGCGGTCGCTCATCCGGGAACCTATTGCTGCCAGTTAGTCTTTAGTGTGACATGACTCCTCTCTCGCACTGTCTCTAACGGGTTCACCATCGTTTCACTTTCCAATGTCTGTGGTGCTCTGTGTTTCAGGATGGCAGTTTCCACAACCACCGTTTCCGCACTTCCCAATGAAATGCTGGCCAAGGTCCTTGGCTACCTGAAGCCAGGTGACAGAGGACGAGCGGCCAGAGTGTGCAGATGGTGGAGGGACGCCTTGGACGGTGCCTGGATGTGGAAGGACGCCACAGTCACAGTCAACCTGGACAAACTGACTCCTGCCAGCGCTGAGAGTTTGAGAAAGCACCACGTGCTACACGCTCGGATCAGTCAGTGCTCGGATGCCAAGATGCTGCAGCAGTTCCTACAAGACATGCCGACGCTGCGCAGCCTGGACTTGACGCTGCTGCATGGACTGGCGAGAGAGGAGCAACTACATGTGCTTCCTGACATGCCGGCATTGGAAAAACTCGATATATGGTACAACAATGAGAAACATTTAGAACTGATTTGCACAAGAATGCGAAATCTGAAAAGTCTCTCACTGTCGTACTGGTATGTTCCGTTTGGCAACTCTTATTTAAACGTGCTCTCTCAGTCACCCATGCCATCTGTTACGGAGCTGTCTTTGGCGTGTTTTGTCTGTAACGACAGAGACATTGACCATTTGACCAGAGGTCTTCCCAATCTGCAGAAAGTTTTTCTTATTCTTGGACGAGACGCCTCTGAGACTGGCATAGAAAGTCTGTCCATGCTACCATTTTTGAAGGAAGCAAGACTGAGCTGCTCAAATGATGCAGGTATATCCATCAAGCCCCTTTAGCAATGGATCATCAAAGCTCAGAGTGTTGGGTTTATTCTCTCCCATGAATGAAGAGAACGCTGGTGATCTGGCAAAGATGGGCCATCTTGAAGAGCTGGAACTGGAACAAGTGCAGGATTCCCACCTTGAAAGTCTGGCTCGGGGTCTTTCACGACTGAGGAGACTGAGACTGGATGACTGCAGAGATCTGACAGCATCTGGTGTGAAACACCTGGCCAAGATGTCCCAGCTAGAGACCCTGAGGGTCTACATAAGCTCCATCGACGATGAGGGACTGATGCATTTGAGCACAGGTCTGCAGAAGCTTCAGAAGTTGACCCTGTACTGTTGTCCTGTGACAGACCTGGGCATGAAGTACGTGGGGGACATGCCTTGTCTTCGGTGCTTGACGCTCTCCCATTGCGAAGTAGGGGCCACTGGACTGTTCCACCTGTGCTACGGGCCTGCCCCGATCTATCGTCTGACGGTTGAGAAATGTGGACAGGTTGGACAGGAGTGGCTCAACTATTTTGATTTTTTCGAACTCATTCGAGAAACATCTTTCGTGTAGCAGAGCGCGTCCGACAACAAAACGGTGTGGAGTCCATGCACGTGCCAAGTCCCAAGTCACCGCACTCCTTGCCGGAGAGGGGGACTCCGACTCGGTCGTGCTTTCAGTTGACGATGATGACTGTGTGAGTCACGTGCAAGCCGATGGTCTGTGCAGCAATGCATAGGCGGTATATACGTTTTTTATATTACTGACTAATGACTTAGATAGAACGTCCATGACGTAGGAAGGAAAACAAGGCGGTAATGATGAGATGGTCCACCTATTACGATAGGTTTTCTTCCTGGCTTTTAATGTTTTTTAAACTTCCATGAAGCAGTTTGAGTATGCTAATAAAACCCGCTGGCGCTGAACCTCCAGGTTTTGGCACACACAAAAAATTGGGTTCAAACCCGCAATCTCTTGAGAAAAGAGGGGGGGAAAAACACACACAAAAACACAAAAAACAGGTCGGGTTCGAAAAAAGTTTCAGCGCGGATTCGAATCCGTTCACGCATGACCTAACGTTACAATTGTCCAGCGCTTTACCATCTGAGCCATTCATTTGGCAACTGACGTTACTACGTGTTTGTAAAGGAATTATAACGTTCTTTTCTGTAAACTCCCTCGCTTCATATTTTGCACTGTAAATTGTATAAAAATGGATGATAGTTCATGAAATTTGAGTGGTCTTGTACATTTTAGGATACTTAAGGTCTATTTCTGCCAAGTTTATTATCGATTCACTGCCATTAGGCCAAGCCAACAGACTACCAGTACCAAGTTGTTGCGCTTAAGTCAGGACAGACAGAACGAACGAACGAACTTTATTTTACAAGGGTAGTGAATTAGGCAGTATTGCCTTTCTTACTTACATTCAGCCCTTGAGGCAAAATATTCAAATGTGGTAAGAGAGAGAGAGAGAGAGAGAGAGAGAGAGAGAGAGAGAAAGAGAGATACAGAGAGAGAGACAGAGAGAGAGACAGAGACAGAGAGAGAGACAGAGAGAGAGGGTGGGAGGGGAGCTGGGAAAAGGGGAGGAAGGGAAGAGAGAATGAGAGTAAGATGGTGGGTGGGAGAGAGAGAGAGAGAGAGAGAGAGAGAGAGAGAGAGAGAGAGAGAGAGAGAGAGAGAGAGAGAGAGAGAGAGAGAGAGAGAGAGAGAGAGACAGAGAGAGACAGAGAGAGAGACAGAGAGAGACAGAGAGAGAGAGAGACAGAGAGAGACAGAGAGAGAGAGAGAGAGAGGGGGGGGAAGCTGGGAAAAGGGGAGGAAGGGAAGAGAGAATGAGAGTAAGAGGGTGGGTGGGAGAGAGAGAGAGAGAGAGAGAGAGAGAGAGAGAGAGAGAGAGAGAGAGAGAGAGAGAGAGAGAGACAGACACAGAGAGAGAGAGACAGAGAGAGAGTGAGAGAGAGAGAGAGAGAGGGGGGGGGGAGGGAAGCTGGGAAAAGGAGAGGAAGGGAAGAGAGAATGAGAGTAAGAGGGTGGGTGGGAGAGAGAGAGAGAGAGAGAGAGAGAGAGAGAGAGAGAGAGAGAGAGAGAGAGAGAGAGGGAGGGAGAGAAAGAGGGGGGAGGGGAGCTGGGAAAAGGGGAGGAAGGGAAGAGAGAATGAGAGTAAGAGGGTGGGTGGGAGAGAGATCGAGAGAGATCGAGAGAGATCGAGAGAGAGAGAGAGAGAGAGAGAGAGAGAGAGAGAGAGAGACAGAGAGAGAGAGACAGAGAGAGAGTGAGAGTAGCCATAAGTACTGATCAAAAGATCAGATCAAGGCCTCGCAGCCTAAGACATCTGAGGACATATCTATCTATCTAAATTAATTCTCCTATAAACTGTCCTCGCAAATGACGTCACGTTATTGATGACGTCGCACATGTTGGAATTTCGCCATTCCTCCCCAGGTGTTTCGAAATTCTTCTGGCATATAGGATCGAAAATCTCCTCGCAAATGACGTCACTTTATTCGACGTCAAATGATAACGTCACAGAGTTTGCAAAATGGAGTCTGTTGAATCGTTTTCATTAAAACACCAAAATGTAAAAAAGTCACTTTCTTTTCAAACCTCGATTCTGAAAATTTGATAATATTGAATGGGACCTAACTTCCAGTCAGTGTGCAAAATCTCAAGGAAATCCGTCCAGTAGTTTTTGAGATATAGGCCGTGGAGACGGGACAGACAGACACACACACACACAGACAGACAATAAAAACCGCTGGCGCTGAACCTCCAGGTTTTGGCACACACAAAAAATTGGGTTCAAACCCGCAATCTCTTGAGAAAAGAGGGGGGGGAAAAACACACACAAAAACACAAAAAACAGGTCGGGTTCGAAAAAAGTTTCAGCGCGGATTCGAATCCGTTCACGCATGACCTAACGTTACAATTGTCCAGCGCTTTACCATCTGAGCCATTCATTTGGCAACTGACGTTACTACGTGTTTGTAAAGGAATTATAACGTTCTTTTCTGTAAACTCCCTCGCTTCATATTTTGCACTGTAAATTGTATAAAAATGGATGATAGTTCATGAAATTTGAGTGGTCTTGTACATTTTAGGATACTTAAGGTCTATTTCTGCCAAGTTTATTATCGATTCACTGCCATTAGGCCAAGCCAACAGACTACCAGTACCAAGTTGTTGCGCTTAAGTCAGGACAGACAGAACGAACGAACGAACTTTATTTTACAAGGGTAGTGAATTAGGCAGTATTGCCTTTCTTACTTACATTCAGCCCTTGAGGCAAAATATTCAAATGTGGTAAGAGAGAGAGAGAGAGAGAGAGAGAGAGAGAGAGAGAGAGAGAAGAGAGATACAGAGAGAGAGACAGAGAGAGAGACAGAGACAGAGAGAGAGACAGAGAGAGAGGGTGGGAGGGGAGCTGGGAAAAGGGGAGGAAGGGAAGAGAGAATGAGAGTAAGATGGTGGGTGGGAGAGAGAGAGAGAGAGAGAGAGAGAGAGAGAGAGAGAGAGAGAGAGAGAGAGAGAGAGAGAGAGAGAGAGAGAGAGAGAGAGAGAGAGAGAGACACAGAGAGAGACACAGAGAGAGACAGAGAGAGAGACAGAGAGAGACAGAGAGACAGAGAGAGAGAGAGAGAGAGAGAGGGGGGGAGCTGGGAAAAGGGAGGAAGGGAGAGAGAATGAGAGTAAGAGGGGGGGAGAGGAGAGAGAGAGGAGAGAGAGAGAGAGAGAGAGAGAGAGAGAGAGAGAGAGAGAGAGAGAGAGAGAGAGAGAGAGAGAGAGAGAGAGAGAGAGAGAGAGAGAGAGAGAGAGACAGAGAGAGAGACAGACACACAGAGAGAGAGAGAGAGACAGAGAGAGAGTGAGAGAGAGAGAGGGGGGGGGGAGGGAAGCTGGGAAAAGGAGAGGAAGGGAAGAGAGAATGAGAGTAAGAGGGTGGGTGGGAGAGAGAGAGAGAGAGAGAGAGAGAGAGAGAGAGAGAGAGAGAGAGAGAGGGAGGAGAGAAAGAGGGGGGGAGGGGAGCTGGGAAAAGGGGAGGAAGGGAAGAGAGAATGAGAGTAAGAGGGTGGGTGGGAGAGAGATCGAGAGAGATCGAGAGAGAGAGAGAGAGAGAGAGAGAGAGAGAGAGAGAGAGAGAGAGAGAGAGAGAGACAGAGAGACAGAGAGAGAGAGACAGAGAGAGAGTGAGAGTAGCCATAAGTACTGATCAAAAGATCAGATAAAGGCCTCGCAGCCTAAGACATCTGAGGACATATCTATCTATCTAAATTAATTCTCCTATAAACTGTCCTCGCAAATGACGTCACGTTATTGATGACGTCGCACATGTTGGAATTTCGCCATTCCTCCCCAGGTGTTTCGAAATTATTCTCCTGGCATATAGGATCGAAATTGTACTTGCAAATGACGTCATGCTATTAATGACGTCAAATTTGGCTTTGCCGTCAAATGTCATTTCAATCATTTTTAGACCGGTAATTTCGAGAATACGACCTTAAAAAACCACTTTCTCTTCAAGCCTCGATTCTGAAAATTTGATACATTCAATCGGACCTAACTTCCAGTTAGTGTGCAAAATCTCAAGGAAATCCGTCTAGTAGTTTTTGAGATATAAGCCGTGGAGACGGGACAGACAGACACACACACACACACACAGACAGATAAAAACCGCTGGCGCTGAACCTCCAGGTTTTGGAGAAAAAAAAGAAGATCGGGTTCGAACCCGCAACCTCTCGAGAAAAGAGGAGGAAAAAACGCACACACACACAAACACAAAAAACCAGGTCGGGTTCGAACCCACAACCCCTCGAAAAAAGAGAAGAAAAAAAAGTTTCAGCACAGAATCGAACCTGGTCATGCATGACCAAGAGCCCAATACTCTACCAACTGTGCCATTGAAAACTTGTATGTATATGAAGCATTTATAACGACCTTGTCATAAACCCCCGTGGTTCGTATTTTGCACTGTAAATTGTAGAAAAATGGATGATAGCATGAACTGTTTGGTATTTCATACGGATCTAACCCATCAACGTCAATATTCTTCTCATAGTATCGCATTTTGGCGTCTGCTGGTAGAGGTTCAACATCGAAGCGTTTTGCTGAAGTAGGTTAGATAACTCTGTTTGACTCGATGTCATTACGCTGAAAATTAATGGTCGTTGTCCCCAACATTTCCGGGACAGGGATTGATTAAATCATCATATTTTTGTGACACTGAGACCAGACCATCAAAACAATTAGCACTAGGCCTTGAATCAAATCGTCGTACGAGATCTTACGTTGACTGCAAATGCGCAACAGTGCCGAGTGATTGTGTCGACATTCAGTTAGTTCGCTAGGCGATTCCACCACGACAACGGCAAAATTCCAACGCATCATGAAGAAGGCTGAAATGGTCGGTGTCGGTGGTCGTTGTGACTTTTGACCGGTACTGTACTCCATGCACCTTAACGGTCCGTGTGATTCGGGTGTAATCTTAAGCTTAACGACGTTTATTGGCAGTATTACACCCGAATCACGCAGCTGAGTGCGAGAATCTGGGTCACGTGTCGGCGTCTATTTTCATGGCTGGAGAGTGCCTGGCTAAAGTGCGTTAGAATCGTGCCCTTTTCACCCTCATTCCAGGCTTTTAACCAGCGAAGGCAACGATCTAGATGGTACATATACTTTACCGGTTTCACAAATGGAATGAATTTGACGCCAACACAGCGTAGTATCGCTTTTTTGCGTCTGCTGGTAGACGTTCATAATACAAAGAAGCCAAATGCTGTTTTGTGAACGTAGGAAAAGAGTTTGACTCGATTAGGCTCTCACATCTATTGACTATGGAGGGAGGTGCTTCGGAGTGTACGAAATCCATTATCCTGAAAATTCTACTCGCAAATGACGTCACGTTATACGACGTCAAATGATGACGTCACAGATTTTGCAAAATGGAGTCTGTTGAATTGTTTTCATTGAAACACCAAAATGTAAAAAAGTCACTTTCTTTTAAAACCTCGATTCTGAAAATTTGATAATATTGAATGGGACCTAACTTCCAGTCAGTGTGCAAAATCTCAAGGAAATCCGTCCAGTAGTTTTTGAGATATAGGCCGTGGAGACGGGACAGACAGACAGACAGACAGACACACACACACAGACAGACTAATAAAGTCTGTAGGACCTCCAGTAAACCTGGAGGGATAAAGTCTGTAGGACCTCCAGTAAACCTGGAGGGATAAAGTCTGTAGGACCTCCAGTAAACCTGGAGGGATAAGGCCTTTTTCTCGGGTGACAGTGCGGCATTGTCCATATCTCAGCGTGTTTACAAGATACAGCAATGAAACTTGGCAGTCATAAAAACAAGTCTTTTGTCTAGACGCGCACTAAAAATTATGTCAATACCTTAAAAGTACAAGTGTCTACAAGCATCTTAAGGCGGTAATTTAAGGTCGGCGCTGAAACAAAAGTTATGAATGGGAAAAAATTGGGCTTCTGCATGCACATAAATAACGTTTTAAGGTACCTACGTCTTAAATTTTATTAACTTCAAACCATGGGCTGAGCGCATGGACAAGTTTGAAATTGGGGTAATTTTGTTTCGTTTCATGATAGGGACTCGTTCTTTATGCTTTGTTAAAGTCAGACAACTCTTCCCCTGAACATTGTCAGATGTAAACATTGAGTTTAAGGTCGCATTTCCCGAAGTCCCATGCTGTGCTCGCTGCCGAGTGATCAGACCAGGTGCGGTGGGGGGGATTGGGCGCAGTAGAGAGGGGCGTGTCCATTGTGATGGTTCTTGTGGGAGGGGGTGGGATCAAGGGTGAGTATCTCCTGAGGAACTTGCGGTTGCGTAGGGTGACTCTGCCTGAGCCATCGACTTTAATCATATAATTATTGATCAAATTGGCGAACTTCGATCACCGTCCCAGTCTTGTCCCATTTCAGTGGGTGGGGTCCAACCTGATTTTGGATGTGGACGTAGTCGCCAACGTTGAGGGGTGGCAGTCATTTTGTCTTTTCGGACCATCGCTCCCAGTTGCGCATGTGGCGGTTGCGGAGGGCAGACTCTCATGCGGCCAGTGTTTCACGCCATGTGCGGTGTGGCTGGTAGTTTCCTGAGGGTATGGGGATGAAATCCCTGATTGGGTGGCCAAAGATGCACATGGCAGGGGAAAATTTGGTGTCCTGGTCAGGGGTGTTCCTGTATTGTAGCATGGCCAGTTGAAAAGCGTCTGTATCAAGGTCACCAGTGGGGGTGGTGTTGTCGGTGATCAGTCGGGTGGCCGACAAAAGATCGAAAACACGGAGATCGAACGACACAAGAACAAAAACAAAAGATCGAGACGACCAAATATCGAATGCGACATAAGATATAAAAAAACAATATCGAATGCGACAAAATATCGAAATACTAAAATATCGACGCGATGTAAGGTCGCGCGAATTTTTGATCGAAATTCGATCTTCTGTCTTTCGATCTTATGTCATAACATGATTTGCACTTTACAATAACCCGAGGTAAAAAAAACACAGAATCTAGTCAGCCTACCACCAGCATTGTGAGCATTTGAAAAGGCTGATGTTGCTGATGAATGCCTTTCAATAATCTATGAACAGTGGTTAATACTGATGAGTAATCCTTACGGTGAAACATTGAGAATGCAGCAAGCATTTTCCCACTTCCAAAAAAGCCATGGACCTGGATGTTCTGTCTTCCCAAAAGGGAAAGCCTCTCCTTATTATTGATGGTTATTCCTACATTACGGACCGGAAGGATTCTAAAAAGACATACTGGAAATGTACAGGGAACAAAAATGATTGCCGTGGAAGGGTTATTACAATCACCGTCGATGGAATGCCCACTGAACCGAAATTGACCGGCAAACACAGCCATCCGCCAGATTCTATCGATATCGAGGTAATTATCACATCTCTTTCTCTCCCATGATGATGATGATGATGATGATGACGACGATGTTGTTGTTGATGATGATGATGACGACGCAGACGACGACGACGATGATGGTGATGACGATGATGACTATAATATGATAATGACAAACATGTTGACTTTGCCACATTGACATTACACACGTTGAGCAGTCGGTCGGTTAGTTAAACAAACTGTACACATTTGCTACATGATGATGATGATTATGGTGATGGTGGTGGTGATTACTTGTTGTTGATGATGTTGATGACGACGCCGACGACGACGACGATGATGGTGATGATGATGATGATGATAATGTTGACGACAATGTTGATGATGATGATGATGATGATGATGATGATGATGATGATGATGATGATGATGATGATGATGATGATGACGACGACGGCGATGATGTTGATGATCACGACGATGTTGTTGTTGATGATGATGATGATGATGATGATGGTGATGGTGGTGATGATTACTAATGATTTTCTTGCTTTGTTTTTAGGCACGGAGAACCAAGGAAACAATGAAAGCCCAGGCAAGAGAATCGGGCCAGTCGACATCTGCAATCATCAACGACGTTGTTGCCTCTCAGACCACCCCATCTACACAAGGTGCACTGCCAACAGAATTGTCATTAAAGCGTTCGATTCAACGTGAGCGCCGCCGTCATCTGCCCCCACTTCCAGAGAGCCCTCAAGATATTGTCATAGCTGGAGAATTCACTACAACAACCGATGGCCAAGACTGGATCCTCTTCAATGGTGACATCGGCGGTCTAAGGGTTCTTATCATATCGCCAAGGAGCAACGTGGAACACCTTAGCCAGTCCAAGGTTTGGTATGGTGACGGCACATTCTCCATTACGCCTCATCTCTTCAAGCAACTTTACACTATACATGGGGAGGTCTACGGGAGCATTTTTCCTCTTGTATTCTGCCTGCTTCCTTGCAAGACGACGGAAATGTACCAGGAAGTGTTCCAGAAAATAGTGGACTGCATGAAAGAGCACGACATGGAACCGCAAGTCCAAGTATTCCGCTCGGACTTTGAGAAGAGTGCCTACGGAGCGATGTCCCGCATTTTCAGCGAGATCAGGGTCGAACTCTGTTTCTTTCACCTCTCCCAGGCCAACTGGCGGCGCATACAAGAACTAGGCCTGTCGACCTCATACACAAATGACACCGAATTTGCGCTGAAACTGCGAATGGTGACGGCGCTCGCCTTCGTCCGAGAGGCGGACATCCCGGCCACGATGGACCAGCTTAAAAAAGTCATGCCCCTTGAATCAGCTGCTTTCGTGGGCTATTTCGAAACCACGTATGTCGGCAAGAGCCAAAGCAAACGCCAGAGGGTGACTTGGAAACCTCCTATGTACAGCATCTCCAAGTGGTGCATGCATGATCGCACCGTTGAAAACGAGCCGAGAACCACAAACTTTTTGGAGGGATGGCACAGAAGAGTGCAGTCCATCGCGGTCAAGGACCACCCCAATTTATGGGAGTTCTTGAAAATGCTGAAGGGAGAGCAGTCCCGCACCCAGTTGGTTCTCAATGCTGCACGCCGTGGCGAAGACGTCACCAGGCGCCGAAAGAAGCAGGATACCCGAGACGCCCGAATCCGACGGATGGTCAACGAATACGAGACCAGGACAGCAGGGGGCAACTTCGTAGACTTCCTCACTGGCATGGCCCACAATGTGGCCTTTTTTTGAATTTTGTCGTATGCATATACGTTTTGAAACAGTGGCGTGTAGCCGAAGACTTCCTCACTGGCATGGCCCATAATGTGGCCTTTTTTTGAATTTTGTCGTATGTATATACGTTTTGAAACAGTGGCGTGTAGCCGTATTGTTTCCCTATAATTTGTGGTGTCGTCGCAAACAAGGCGGATCTCTTTCACCTATGGATCATTAGCAGCTGAAGCCACAGCATCATCATCATTGAAATTTTCGTTATTGTATTCATATTCGATGCGGATTTTCTCTAACTTTACTGAGTTGTATTTGTATTTATATTTCGCTTGAAGCCTTCGTAGACTTCCTCACTGGCATGGCCCACAATGTGGCCTTTTTTTTAAATTTTGTCGTATGTATAAACGTTTTGAAACAGTGGCGTGTAGCCGTATTGTTTCCCTATAATTTGTGGTGTCGTCGCGAACAAGGCGGATCTCTTTCACCTATGGATCATTAGCAGCTGAAGCCACAGCATCATCATCATTGAAATTTTCGTTATTGTATTCATATTCGATGCGGATTTTCTCTAACTTTACTGAGTTGTATTTGTATTTATATTTCGCTTGAAGCCTTCGTAGACTTCCTCACTGGCATGGCCCACAATGTGGCCTTTTTTTGAATTTTGTCGTATGTATATACGTTTTGAAACAGTGGCGTGTAGCCGTATTGTTTCCCTATAATTTGTGGTGTCGTCGCGAACAAGGCGGATCTCTTTCACCTATGGATCATTAGCAGCTGAAGCCACAGCATCATCATCATTGACATTTTCGTTCTTGTATGCGGATTTTCTCTAACTTTACTGAGTTGTATTTGTATTTATATTTCGCTTGAAGCCTTCTGTCGTCCTTTGATATAAATTTGATGCTGATTTTCTTTGTATTGAAGTGTTGATGTGTTCTGTGTGCAGGCATATTTTTGGTGTGAAATTTAACAAACAAACACATTCAATGTACAAATAAATGTTCGATCTTTTTTCTTTCGATTTTTATGAAAATTTCGATATTCTGTCTTTCGATATTCGATCTAATGTCATGTCGATCTTTTCTCTCTTATCGATCTTTTGGTCTTTCGATTTTCTGTCACAGTCGATCTTTTATCGTTCGATCTTCTGTCTTATTTTGTATTTCGATCTTCTGTCGCCTTCGATCTTCTGTCTTTCGATATCCTATCGATCTTTTGTCGCTCGATCTTCTGTCTTTCGATCTTATGTCATGGACTCGATCAGTCGCTTGACAGTTTTGACGCCTACTTCTGCCCGGAAATTGCTGTGCGGGAAGACGACTAATGACAGGCGATGGTGTACACCCCAGCATTTCAAGAATTGTCGGGTTTCGTTGGCGGTGAACTCCGGCCCGCCGTCTGATGCTAGTTACTCAGGGATTCCGTAGGTCACACGTGTTCGGCATAGGCAGGTTATGAGCCCGGTTCCATCAGTGTGTGATCTTTCGACAATGGGCCAGTTGGAGTATTGGTCAACAATGAGTATTGGTCAACAATGACCACATAGTTAACCCCCTTGTAGTGGAAGAAGTCAGCGCATATAAACGACGTTCCGAACGTTTCCGACTTCGACCATTTCAGCAGCGCCAATAAATGTCGTTTAGCTTAAGATTACACCCGAATCACGCGGACCGTTTCGGTGCATGGAGTACAGTACCGCCGAGCAAGACGTTTGTCACAAAACGCACATATATTAACGCGGCCGGATCTTAGCATAACTCACCGGGCGTGCCAAGTCAGTCAGGCGGAGTGGCGGGTGCCGACTCTTTTTAGAGTTGAATTTCCAGCACGTCCCTCGCAGATAACTCTGCGATGACTTCCGGACACTGTTTTGGCCAGGTTACTATTTTGGCCGCTACAGGTTTTGTAGCGGCCAAAAGTTACTGTCGACCAAAAGTTACTCAGGAAGTCATCGCAGAGTTATCTGCTCGGGACGTGCTGAAAATTCAACTCTAAAAAGAGACGGCAACCGCCACTCCGCCTGACTGACTTCGCACGCCCGGGGAGTTATGCTAAGATCTGACCGCGTTAATATATGTGCATTTTGTGACAAACGTCTTGCGCGGCGGTACTGTACTCCATGCACCTTAACGGTCCGCGTGATTCGGGTGTAATCTTAAGCGAAACGACGTTTATTGGCGCTGCTGAAATGGTCGAAGTCGGAAACATTCGGAACGTCGTTTAGCTTAAGATTACACCCGAATTACGCGGGCCTTTAAGGTGCATGGAGTACAGTACCGCCGAGCAAGACGTTTGTCACAAAACGCAGATATATTAACGCGGCCGGATCTTAGCATAACTCCCCGGGCGTGCCAAGTCAGTCAACGGTCGCGTTTTATAAAACCAGGCTAAAAATAGACTACAGGGAGGTGACTCCCATATTATTTCCGGCAGGGGAGACGCGTTTTCACGGGGAAAAACTTATTTGAACGCTACATTATGTGTTAAACTACACAAATGCACCAAAAACACAAAAACTCGTAAAGCAACTGATGCGTCGTTTGTCGGGATATATTCCATGAGAAGAACACGTGCAGAAGCGGTAAATCGCATAAAGAGAGAGCCGAGCAGATAACTCTGCGATGACTTCCTGAGTAACTTTTGGTCGACAGTAACTTTTGGCCGCTACAGGCTTTCATATAATATTCATAGGCCGGGGACGCGTTGTCGTCACTTCCGGAGTTATTTATAAAAGCCTTATGCTTTCAGGAGGCGAGCGCTACGGGAAACGAGCAACCATGCTGACTTCTTGCTGCGTGAAAGATTGTTTTAACAACCAAGAAAAAGACAAATAAAGAGGAGTCAAACACTCCTACTACTTTATACCATCAGATAATTCCAATCAAGGTCCGATTGTGCAAAGGGTGACCGAAGCTAGACGAAGAGGATGGAAAAAGAAGATGTACAGAATAGATCTGACCTTCGAGACATACACCCGTCGAGAATAAGCAGACATCCCCCACGAATTCTGCTACGAAGAATCTATAGGCTTCCAAAGACCTATAATTCTTAAATTCTTCCAACATGTACGCCAATGTTCCGAGTACAACAACTAAATATGTCCATGGCATTCGTTCCTCAATTCCGGATCAAGTTGGTCCTTCGTCAGCTGGTATGGATAGATGAATGGAGTTTTACGGCTTATCAACCTTTGTAGGCTATGTAAGGCTACCAAGCACAAAAACCACTAGAATAGTTCCGAGTCAGCGCATATCAAGTCACGATGTTCCTAGTTATTCGTCTCTTACGAATATAGCAAAGGGAGACGCGGTGGGTCAATTCTTGCGCGCGCACACACACACACACACACACACACACACACACACACCCCCCTAATCCACAGGGGGCGTCATCTGGTATGGATCGAGCCCGCCGATCACCTCAATTTTGTTGAGGCAACGTCGACGGGCTTGAGAAAGTCAACGTACCGCGTTTTCTTCCTCACGGACATCACCTTAGAAAGAAAAATGTATCAACTAACTCTGATTTAGATGTTGGTTTCTCGGCATAGCCAGCTTACCATGTTGGAGCAGATGAAAAAAATGAGAGAAAAGCAAAAGATCACTCGTGCACTGAGTTTTGATGCGTGTCCAGGACACTCCCCGCAGTGTGTTTTGTGTGCTTTGAGCACTAGCTGTAAGTGTTAAAATGGTCAGTTATTAATATAATCGGTGATTTTAGTTGTCATGAAACTTTGTTTTGAGCTTTAATGCCATTTTCTTGTCATCATCTTACACGTCCCATTACGCCGCATGTGGGCAAGTTGATCATTGACTCGATAATCGTGAATTTTCTATCCTCGCCAGACCAGGGAAACGAAATTGTCAATTCAAGCCAGAACTAAACAGTTATCTGCTGCCACACATTCGAGCTTTACATGAAACATTATATCACACTAGTTCGATCGTCCGCTGGCTTAGTTGCTATTTTTCGATCGAGTTCGTCTGCCAGGTACATACGGTGTGGTTTGTTTACTTATCTTCTGTGGGTTTTGTGCAGAAATTATACGTTACAATGTTCTATTTCGAATAGTTTTTAATCTAATTAATCTTTTTGCATACTTTAATGTCATCCTTTTGCCACGATCTAGCGATCATCACTCCTCAACACAGACGCGAAACATACCCTAACATATAGCACAGGAAGTTATGTAACCTACCACCATGGCTGTGCTGCTAATTACCATATGACCTCTGGTGAACTCTTCTCCGGCCATTGTCCCAAAATAAAAAGTTGAACCAATGTACTCACAAGTTCTGGTAAAAAATTGCAATAAATTCTCGACTTCCATCCATGAAACTTCTCATTGAAACTGATATCCACTAAGAGGTGAACATTCACTCTCTCACTCAAGGCTATCCCTCGAGACAAGAGAAAATGCCATAAATTTGCAGAATTTCACACACTTGCTCCAATGAGCATAAATTCTAGGGCATTTAGCAAGAATCACAAACGATGAAGCTTTTCAGACGATAAGTCGTTCAAGAGTCTTGTGTGTGTGTGTGTGTGTGTGTGTGTGTGTGTGCGTGCGCGCGCGCGCGCGTGTGTGTGTGTGTGTGTGTGTGTGATTCTTCGAAAAGGGAAACACTGTACTTTTGGCACAACTTTCAGAGGGTAGGGAGAAGATTGCAAAAAATGTTTAACGTGTTGTACCACCCTCAACACAGAGTTGCTTGACACACGCCCGCCTTCTCTGTCATCTTCCAGTCAACTGATCTAAAAATTTCACATGCCAGAATTGAACTGTTCACCCACAGCGCATGCGCAACCGCGATTGCATCATTACCTGATTTGTCTCATACCAGTTTAAGCCGGCCTCAATCTTCGAAGCCAATTAAGGCATGTTCCAGCCAAAACCTAAACTCAGCCACACCCTCCAGCCATCTAAGAAAATAAAATAATGCTCAAACCGTAACAGAGAGAAAGAGAGAGAGAGAGAGAGAGAGAGAGAGCTAGAGAGAGAGCTAGAGAGAGAGCTAGAGAGAGAGAGAGCTAGAGAAAGAGAGAGAGAGAGAGAGAGAGAGAGAGAGAGAGAGAGAGAGAGAGAGAGAGAATATGAGCACACGAAGTGCGAATCTTGAATTACGTGCAGTTGACCCCAGGCAAACGATTTAACTTACTCCTGGTCACTGAACATGATGTAACTGCTACCATGACATAATACAAATGGAAACCCCACTGGCAAACCCAGGGTTCAGTGGCTGAGGCATTTTGCTGTACGGCTAAGAAAAAATGGTTGGGGTCTACCTTCGGTGGAAGAAGTTCCTGGCAACTTCCGGTAGATGGATGGAAGGGTGGATGGATGGATGGATAGTGTTTTACTGCCTATCAGCCTTTGTAGGCTATGTAAGGCCATTAAGCACAAAAATAACTTGAGTTGAACAGTAAAGAGTAGACACAAATCAAGTCACGCTGTCCCTCGTTATTCACCTCTTTACGAATTGCATAGGGAGACGCGGTGGGTCTATTCTTACCCCGAACCCACAAGGGATACTTCTGGTAGATAAAACAATAACGTGTCAAATATTGTTCAGATTTTCACGAATTCCTCTTAGAAACAGAACTTAACACTTTTTTGTCGGTCACTGTGTCAATTGCCTCCATTGTTTTACATACATTATGTTAAATAAGTTCAACTTTAAAGTCATTTTTCTCGAAAGTTTTTCCCCCGGACCTATACTGTTTTATTTGTCATAACTTTGTAATGTTTCTGGATACTGTCATAAATGCGGTATCAAATGAAAGAAAATTCAATCAACTTTCCAACTGTGTGTTCCTCAAAACCTTAAAGAAGCAAACCAACCCCGGTTTTGCCAGAACAGGTCACAAGTATGATCATCACCGTTCAAATAAAGAATCTTTAGGAGACAGAAAATCTATTTCGTTGCTGCTGTTTGAAGAGACGGGTCACATTTTGTCATCTAGGGCAATATGACAGCTGTTCGCATGCACCGTGCCATGCTTGTCCATGTTGCTGAGGCAGCCCAGTCCCCATGCAGCCCGTGGCGATGCTCCGTCCTTCAGGTGCTGACAGTCAGACAAGGAACAATCCCGGCAGTCCTCACAGATGAGGCTGCCTGTTATGGTTCGAGTATAATTAATTTTCTGAGATGGCTGAAGGCTGTGGCTAAATTTAGGTTTTGGCGGGAACATGCTTTGGCTTCCACTAGTGAAACCCCCAGACACAAAAGCCGAAAGAATCATCACGTGAATTGTGAGTGTGGAGGGAGGTGATAAAATGGGGGCTCGTCCGAAGATTTTTGTTTCATAACAAGAAGCAAAAGGGTATAGAAGTTTGTTCATCAAAAATTGAGCTGATTCAAAGTCATTGAAAGTGTCTGTGATTGATGTAACTTGAATCCTCCTTAGAAATCCTGTTGTAGCAGTGATAGGTTATTTGTTATACTGACGTTTGGATGAATCAATCGCATGTGAGTGAGTTGGATTGAGTGTTTCAATTCATGCTCATTCATTCATTTACCTTTTGATAATTGGTGGCCAATGTGTTTTTGTGTGTACTGTTGGGCTTGATTTTATAGATTGTTGACCGTGTGTAGATATGGCTGAAGTACCTGTTGGTGAGGAAGATATTAGCTTTTCGCCAAGAGGAATTCTAAAGGCTAGCAAGAGTGATTTGGAAAATTTGGTTCAAAAGTGTGGGATTGAAGTTCCAAACAAAGCCTCTAAAACTGACCTCCAGATAGTGTTACTTGATTACTTGCAGTTCTTGTTCCATGAGAAGGAAAGATCTTTATCGCCTAGTCCTGAGCAGGTTACCCCTTGCCCATCTCTAAACGTGGATGAGATAAGGCGGCTAGAGCTAGAGTTGGCTGAAAGAAGGTTCAGATTCGAAATAGAAGAGAAATAGAGAGAACGAGAAGAGGGCGGAGAAAGAGAAGAGAGAGGGGGGGAGAGAGAACGAGAGGAACATAGAGAAGAGAGCAAGCGAGAGAGAGAGAGAGAGAGAGTAGAAAAAGAGAGGGAAAGAGAAGAGAGAGAGATAGACATAGAGAGAGAGAGGGGGAGGGAGGGAGGGAGGGAGAGAGGGAGGGAGGGAGGGAGGGAGAGAGAGAGAGAGAGAGAGAGAGAGAGAGAGAGAGGGAGAGGGAGAGGGAGAGAGAGAGAGAGAGAGAGAGAGAGAGAGAAAGAGAGAGAGAGAGAGAGAGAGCATGGGAAGAACACAGAGAGCAGGCTGAATGAGAAGAGAGAATGAAGGTACTGCTGTATGATCAGGATGAAAGAATTGGAGAGAATCAGGAACTGCTGGAAGAAGAGAGAGTGTGAATGAACCTGTAGATCTGAGGGTCTACCAGGGAGTGCTAAAAGTATCTGAAGAGGCTGTAAAAGAATATTTTGGCACATTTGAAAGGCAGGCAGAAAGCTTGAAATGGCCAAAGGAGAGATGGTCAGTCATTCTAGGTGGTGTGATCACAGGAAAGGTTCAGATAATCTACATTACTTTGCCTCCAGAGGAAGCAGCACTAAAAGCAGAGATACTCAAGTGGTATGCTCTGACCCCAGATGCATACAGGCAGAAGTATATGAAATGTAGAAAGCAGACCAAAGAGAGCTACAAAGAGTTCGTTGCAAATCTGAAGGGAGCATATCACAGATGGATGAGATCAAACAGTGCAGGGGACGAAGTGGAGTCAAAGGTAGCGAAGTGGGAGGTGTTGGAGAAATCCAAGAGGTCCGGTCCTACCAATATCAGGATATATATTGGGGAAAGACAAGTTACTGATATGTTTGAGGCAGCATCTTTGGCAGACAACTACGAACTCATTCATGAGCAGAGTCAAGGGCAAAAGAAGTGGGGAAATAGGAGCAAGCCTTCATCCAAGAAGGATGGATCCGAGAAGACGGATTAAAGCCAGTAGAGAAAGGACAGCAAGGCTATAGAGGGAATAGTCAGAAACCCATAACGTGTTTCAATTGTCAAAAGACAGAGCACAGCGAAGAACTGTTGGTCCAAGATATCAAAAACAGAGGTAAAGTAGCCCTAGAGAGGACTATGGAGAAGGCAACGCAGGAAGCCAATCTATGGGAAGGGCCAATGGATCAGCCATCGAATGTTACGAGGGACGCCTTGAAGGGTTCAGATGTTAGGGATCGATCAGGTCAATCTTCTGACAAAGTGATCAGAGGAAGTTATGAACCCTTCATGTCAGTCGGTGATACTGGAGCTTTGTTGACCATTTTGAGATCTGGAGCTATACCAGACAGAGAGCAGTCTTTCACAGGGAAGAGGGTGTTGATATTCACAATAGGGGGAGTGGTGCAGTCGATTCCACTGCACAAAGTCGAGCTGAGCACTCGAGAATACATGGGTCTAGCCTATGTGGGACTATATGTCCAGAACTACCAATTCCTGATGTGGATATCTTGGTAGGCAATGATTTGGCTGGTGGAGAAGTGGCTATTGGCAGTGTCCAGAGTGATGCTGTCGAGACATCCATGAATGAGATGTGGAACTCAGTTGGAGTTGAACACCACTCGACCGACGAGATACGTTCTGATGGCAAGATGGTTGTGGGCTGTACCAAGGGCGATACTGGCAAGGCATCCTCGAAAGAGATGCCAAACTCAACTGTAGTGGAATGCCCTTCCACCGAAGCTAGTGATCATTTTAACAGTAGGGAAACGGGTTGTTCGTCAACCACGATGTCGGTGGAAACTGAAAAGTTAGAGGAGGGAGAAAACGCCTGGTCCGTTGAAGTGCTGACTCGGTCTGCTCGAAAGAAGCTGAGCGCTTCTGAGTTGGATCTCAATGATACTTTCATGGCTTCATTGATGAATGAAAATAATGAAAAAGGAGATCGACTGATGGAGAATCTGGATGATGATTCCACGGACACAACGTTAGTGTCAGAGAGAGAGACTGGGCAACGTAGCGATGTGTCTATGCTCATCAAAGAGCAACAGGATGAAAGTGGCCTGGCTCACCGCTATGCTGATGCTGAGAAGGAAGAGAGAGATGATATTTCGCCAGAACCGTTTTTGAGAAAGGGGTTGTTGATGAGAAGAAGTAGATCTATTGGAGCGCCTGCATTGGACACATGGAAGCTAGATAGTCAACTTGTGGTGCCGCGTGGGAGGCGAGAACAGTTGGTCGAATTGGTTCATAACAGCCACCTAGCTGGTCATCTAGGAGTCACAAAAACATATGAGAGAATAAAGAAGCATTTCTTTTGGCCAGGTATGAAAAGGAGTGTAAAGATCATGTGTAGGCAGTGCACAGTATGCCAGAGGTCAGGAAAGAAAGGCCAAGATCAACCCCCAGTGAAACTTGGACCAATACCAGTAGTTGAAGAGCCATTTTCAAGAGTGGTGCTAGATTGTGTGGGACCTCTACCCCGCAGTAAAAGTCGGTATCAATACCAATTGACTATCATGTGCATGACTACTAGATTTGTGGAGGCCGTGCCCTTGCGCAATATTACTACTAGGTCAGTGGTAGATGCCATATTGAAATTCTTCACAACTTTTGGACTTCCGAGATAAGTACAGACATATAGAGGGACCAATTTCATGTCAAAGGTGTTCAATCAGTCGCTCAAAGAGCTTGGAATCAAAACGTGGTTAGCAGCGCGTACCATCCGCAAAGTCAGGGAGCGTTGGAGAGATTCCACCATACTCTCAAGGAGATGTTGAAATGCTATTGCGACGATGAACCTCGAGATTGGCTGAGAGGAGTACCTTTTGTCTTGTTTGCCGTGAGAGATTCAGTACAAGAGTCACTGGGGTTCACTCCTTTTGAACTAGTATTCGGACACGACGTCCGCGTTCCTCTGAAACTAGTCAAGGAGAGATTGATGAATGAGAGAGGAAGGAGAGAGAACGTGATAGCGTACATGAGCGAGATGAAAGAAAGACTGACAAGAGCAGTACAGTACGCGAATGAGCACTTGGGAGAGGCCAAAAGTCAAATGAAAGTGTGATATGACAGGAAGGCAAAAGAGAGAAGCTATGAACCAGGAGAGAGTGTGATGATATTGTTGCCAACTCCTCAAAATCCTCTTGTGACACGATATGCGGGGCCATGCAAGATGAGAAAGCGAATAGGAGAGGTGACGTACGTAATTGACACTCCTGATGGAAGAAGGAAAACAAAGATGCTAAAGAAATGCCATGGGATTGACAGTGGTGAGCAAGTCATGCCAGTGTGTGCAACAGTTGGTAGTGAGCAAGATCCGGATGAGGAGAAACAGTGGGAGAGTGAGACTGAGCGCCAGTGGACAGTAGAGCCAGAGCTCAGCAATTCCCAGCAGTACCACAACTTGAAAATGTTGCTAGGACAACTGAGAAAGAAAGAGAGAATGCAGATGAAAGGGTTGTTTGATAGACATCAACGTTTGTTCTCAGACGTACCTAGAAAAACTCATAGCCCATGACATAGAGCTGCTGAATAGTGACATATGCCCAATCAAGCAGCATGCCTACAGAGTGGATGAAAAGAAAAAAGAAATTCTAAGGAAGGAAGTTCAATTCCTCCTCCAACATGACTTGATAAGTTCTCCATGCATACTAGTCAAGAAAGGTAATGAAAGTTGGAGAATGTGTACGGACTACTATAAGGTGAATGCGGTGACCAAGTCGGATTCGTACCCAATCCCCAGAATAGATGACTGTATAGATAGCGTAGGCCCTGCTCTCTTCGTGACGAAAGTTGATCTTCTGAAGGGATACTACGGAATTCCTCTGACAGAAAGGGCTAAGGAAATGTCAGCATTTCTAACCTCAGTACAAAGTTGTGCCTTTCGGTCTGAAGGGAGCACCTGCTTCTTTTCAAAGGCTCATGAATGCCATAGTGAGGGATATACCCAAATGCCAGGCCTATATTGATGATCTAGTGGTATACAGTGACTCATGGGAAGAACATTTGACTCAATTGAACATTTTGTTCCAACGCCTCGATGAGGCCAATTTGACCATCAAAGAGTGAGTTTGGAAAGGCCACTATCACTTATTTGAGACATGAAGTAGGAAACGGTCGAGATAGAACACAGCAGGAAAAGGTCTTAGCAATCAAAGACATGCCCTCTCCTGACAGTAAGAAAGCTGTGAGAAAATTTTTGGGAATGATCGGGTACTACAGAAAGTTCTACTGTAACCTATCTAAGGTAGATCTGCCTTTGACAAACGTATTGCAAAAGGCAAAGGTGTTTAAATGGACTGATCAATATCAGCAAGCTTTTGAGAAGCTAAAGTTGATTCTACTGTGTAACCCTGTCTTGTTAGCACCAGACTCTAGCAAAAAGTTTGAGCTCATGGTGGATGCATCGGATCAGACTATGGGAGCAGTGTTGATGCAATATGAAGATGACAATGTCAGGCATCCAGTAGCATATTTTCCCAAGAAGTTCTTGCAGTACCAGAAAGGTACTCTACTGTGGAAAAAGAAGCTTTGAGTCTACTGAGTGCACTGTTACATTTTGAAGTGTATTTGAGACATCCTGCACATGAGGTGACTGTCCATACTGACCACAATCCGTTGGTGTTTTTGAAGAACACAAAGAGAAAGAACCAACGATTGGTACGATGCAGTTTAATCCTCCAAGAGTTCCCATTGCGTATTGTGCATGTTCCAGGTCGAGAGAATGTGTTAGCTGATGCTTTGTCACGTTGTTAGATTTTCATATTGAGTTCACACCATTTTGTTTGAAGAAATTTTCAATAAAAATCGTTAGAAATTTTTCGTTGAACCGTGAGGGAAAGTTACGGTTTGAGTATCATTTATTTTCTAAGATGGCTGAAGGCTGTGGCTGAATTTAGGTTTTGGCGGGAACATGCCTTGGCTTCGAAGTTTGAGGCCGGCTTGAACCGGTTCTAGACAAATCAGGTAATGATGCGATCGCGGTTTGATTGGCTAGGAGCGGATGCGCATGCTCTGTGGGTTAACAGTTTAATTCTGGAGTGTGAACTTTTTAGAACTGCAAGACGCTGTGCAAGGCGGTCGTATGTCAGGAACTCCGTGTTGAAGGGCGGAACAACACGTTAAACGTTTTTTTCTAATCTTCCCCTACCCTCTGACAGTTTGTGCCAAAAGGACAGCGTTTTCCCTGTTCGAAGATTTAGCCCCCAACAAGACTCTTGAACAAGTTTATCGCCTGAAAAGCTTCATCGTTTGTGTTCTTGCGGAATGCTCTAGAAAGTGTGTCAAATCCGCAAAATTATGGAGTTTTCTCTTGTCTCAAGGGATAACCTTGAGAGAGAGAGTGAGTGAATGTCCACTCCTTAGTGGATATCAGTTTCAAGGAGAAGTTTCATTGATGGAAGTCGAGAACTGACTGCACTTGTCTACCAGAATTTGTGAGTACTTTTGGTTTAACTTTTATTTTGGGACAATAGGAAAGCCCACCGCCCTTCAGTCACAAATAGTAGGTTGACATGCTTGTTTAAGTTTGTCCCTATTGCATTGAATTTGATTATGCTTCAATTTAGTTCTCATGAAAAATCATATTTGATAAAGATTGTGTTATGTCATGTGAATGTGGGATGTAAGAGAGAGAGAGTGCGAATTAATTATAACCCCGTTCCACTTCTGAAACCCCTAGACACAAAAGCCGAAAGAATCATCATGTGTATTGTTTGTGTGTAATAATCAGAAAGAATGAACTGTATTTAACGACTATATTATTCCTTTTTGTTTTTTGTGCTTTTATCTATAAATGGGCAATAAATACCGCATTCTGTGGTTTCTGTGAACAGATTGGATGTTGCATTGACCTGAATGTACTCCTCTTCTTTTTAATCGAATATTCATATAAGTGTTACGACCATATCTTTTTGGATGTTGTCAGAGTATGTGGTTTTTCCCAGTTGGCACCTAGACGTTTGAATTTAATCCGATGTTTCTTGTGGACTCCATTTCCGCGCTTGGCACTTTGCACAGTCTGGTTCCACACCTCACGGCCAGGATGCTTTTCCAAAGAAGCAGTGAGAATTGATTCTGCATGACTGACAGGCGAGAAAAAGTTAACTACTTTATTTGAACTTTTAAAACAAGCTTGAAAATTCCAAGCACTTCAGAAAAATTATAGATTTAATTAACAACGCAGCTCCTTCCCTAATGACCAAAGCACGATTGTCGGTTTTAGCAAATTTAACGAACCAAACTACCAAGACTTCACAAACATAAACTATCATCCCTTCATTTAACCCCCTTCCCCCCACCCCCACCCCCACCTATGTAATGTACAAAAAAGCAAGCATCAACAATAAGACACTTTGAACAGTCTTTGCCAACATGCATTTATTTGTTCAGTCACACTCCAGGCGGTTGAGAGGGGGGAGAGTGGGTGGCGTCAAAACAAGATCTGACACATGGCCCAGGCTTTCTTGCAGTTGCCTCTGCCCAGTGCACGGGATTAGGTCTGCCAGTTTACTGTCCACTCTGTCAAAAAGGGTACAGCCCTCGTCATAGGAAGCGAGCGAGATGGGCTCTCCACACGTCGTCCTCGCCCCGTGCACATCTATGTGCCCTCAGTGCTGCTCCACCGTCGCTCTCTTCTTCCAACAACGGCTCTAGGATGCCGTCTCACTCCACTGGTTTGCTTTGTCAGTGTCGATTGGATCAGGGTGGCAGATGGAAGTCACCGCCTTCAGTCAGATGATTAATTGCCCCGGTAGCGTCAGGGATGGGCAAGGTTCAATATCTGGTGACGTGCACGAGGGTGCTGCAGGATGTGATGCTTCGGTCATGATTTGTCAGGTCTTCCATGGCTGCGCCTGATCAGACTATCGGTCGTAACAAGACGTCATCCAGTTGCACTCTGCTGCACATGTCCCTGCTGACCTCTGCACTGCCTGCAGCGCGTGCTGAACCTGCGTCATATTGCAGGGGCACATTACGGGGGGTATCCTGCAGTAGTCTTAGCAGCACCAAATGAGGTGGAAACACATGTTCTTGCTCAAGCACTATCTGCCTGGGGGAAATACCTGTCGCTTTAAATCTCCAAAGCAGAATCTACCGTTGTGCGAGCAGTTCATTTAAGACATGTTTAATGATGTGAAGGACGAATATTGCTGTGAGATTGTATCACATTGTGGCAGTAATGCCTTTTCTCCCATTATTAAGAATGTAGAAGCCAGCCAGGCCTCAAATAAAATTTAGTTGTCAGAAGATCAGCCACACCTTTAGAGTATTTTGATGTGGTGAAACAGTGGACAGCGCCAAATGAGAATGACAAAACTTTAACATCGATTACGTCATACAGTGCTTGACTGCATCATTTAGGAGAGTGGTGCAAGATTCGTCTCCAGGAGAGGTTGGGCGTTGAACGTCAGGGAAAGACTAATGGAATTGAAATGATCCCCAATCTCAGAATGAGGTGATTTGCTTTAAGGACTGAATGTTTGAAACCCACATTGGACACAGCTCTAGGTGGAGACTTTGAGGATTGAATCGGCATAATGTTGGCTGGTACTAACTACGTCTGTGACGAGGCCAAGCTGATAGAGGAGGCACGGTTGGTATCTGCCCTCTACATCTCATCAACTTGACTCCAGCTCTGAGTCCCCCTGGCCTCCTTTGATGACCCAGGATGAAGATGCTCCAACTTCTCTTCTCCCAGGACCCACCACTACTGTCAGTTGTGTCACTTCCCCAGCACTAAAAATCTCACCTCTTGAATAACAACCATCGGGTTCAACGGCTGTGACCCTCTTCACCATTCTTCTAACCAGTGAACTCTCCTCCAAGGCAAGTTTTTAAAAATTTAAATATAGTCTGGCTGGGTAGGTTGGGACAGAATAACTATTTAACAACCATTACCTATTAATTATTCATTAAAGTCATTTGTTAGAAAGCGAACTTTTGACCTATCCTTCTCTTATGTCTCGTCTCTCCCTGACAGCAAGAAGAGGAGTGAATGTGGCAAGCTAGTACAGTGCATACCCCTAGATACTTGCTTACTAAAGAAAAATAGAGTGCTAGCTTGTCACACACATCATGAGAATGAATCAATTATTTTTTATATAACCATCCTGCACGTCAGTTACTTGCAGTCTATAATTTGTTCGCGTACGCGCGCGCGCGCGCGCACACACACACTCACACCCTCCATAGAATATATATATATATATATATATATATATATATATATATATATATATATATATATGCCAAAGTTGGCATTCCTTGTTTTGGCAGTCGTCACGTCTACGCCAGGTCTGCATCATCTGACAGTCGTCTGTTCCCTGACGGTGAGGGGGTCATACCGTCGTCCATTATCTTGGCTCGTGCTCACTGTTGCTTTTATGTCCTCCGCTTAAAGTAACAACACTCATTATGTTGTTCAGTGTCCAGACTATTTGCAACTGAAACAACGCTTCACGTTGGGTGTTGCCCTGGACACATGGCAATTGGAGCTGTGCAGCTTCGGCTTGACGCTGCTGCCCGCCGTCCACACGCCTGCTGACTTCAAGCAACATGTCCGTATGGCCGGGGACGCGTTGTCGTCACTTCCGGAGAAGCCACGCGCTTTCAGCCATGATGGTAGGATAGAAAGCGCTGTCTGCTAAGCTGTGCTACGGAGACGTGCAACCATGCCGACTTCTTGCTGCATTAAAGATTGCTTCAACAAAAAAAAACAAACAAAGAAAGAGGAGTCAAACGCTCCTACTACCGTATACCATCAGTTAAAAGCAATCAAGGTCCGATTATGCGAAGGGTTACCGAAGCCAGACGAAGAGAATGGATAAAGAAGATCTACAGAAGAGATCTGACCTTCGAGATAAACACTCGAAAATTTAGAGTCTGCTCGGATCATTTCATATCAGATAAGTGACTGCAATTATTTTTACATCTGATATACGTCGTATTCAGCTTGCTTGAGGAACGAAAACGAGTTTCATGTTGCTGGCAAGTTTGGCATAGTTTGTTTACAATCATGGAATCCTTCGCAAATCCAAACTAACGAGTACCGGTACCTTAGAAAGGTCACAATAAAAAAGAAAAACGTATCAGCACTAGCTGTATGCCTGTAAGTGTAAAAATGGTCAGTTATTAATATAATCGGTGATTTTAGTTGTCATGAAACTTTGTTTTGTGATTTAATGCCATTTTCTTGTCATCATCGACCCAATGGTTACGCTGAGTGCGGCCTGTAACGTTCCAAAGTATGAACCGTTCCAAAGTATGAACCGGAAATCGTCGCAGAGTTATCTGCCCGGCTCTCTCTTTATGCGATTTACCGCTCCTGCACCTGTTCTTCGCATGGAATATATCCCGACAAACGACGCATTAGTTGCTTTACGAGTTTTTGTGTTTTTGGTGCATTTGTGTCGTTTAACACATAATGTAGCGTTCAAAAAAGTTTTTCCCCGTGAAAAGCCGTCTCCCCTGCCGGAAATAATATGGGAGTCACCTCCCTGTAGTCTATTTGTAGTCTGGTTTTATAAAACGCGACCGTTGACTGACTTGGCACGCCCGGGGAGTTATGCTAAGATCCGGCCGCGTTAATATATCTGCGTTTTGTGACAAACGTCTTGCTCGGCGGTACTGTACTCCATGCACCTTAACGGTGCGCGTGATTCGGGTGTAATCTTAAGCTAAACGACGTTCCGAATGTTTCCGACTTCGACCATTTCAGCAGCGCCAATAAACGTCGTATAGCTTAAGATTACACCCGAATCACGCGCACCGTTAAGGTGCATGGAGTACAGTACCGCCGAGCAAGACGTTTGTCACAAAACGCAGATATATTTACGCGGCCGGATCTTAGCATAACTCCCCGGGTGTGCCAAGTCAGTCAGGCGGAGTGGCGGGTGCCGTCTCTTTTTAGAGTCGAATTATTAAGAGTACCGGGCAGATAACTCTGCGACGATTTCCGGTTCATACTTTGGAACGGTTCATACTTTGGAACGTTACACGGCCTGCGGGTAAGTTGATCCATCGACTCGATGATCCTGAATTTTCGGTCTTCGCCAGATCAGAGAAACGAAATTGTCAATTCAAGCCAGAACTAAACAGGTATCTGCTGCCACTCATTCGAGCTTTACATGAAACATTATATCACACTAGTTCGATCGTCTGCTGGCGTAGTGGCTATGGTTCGATCGTGTTCGTCTGCGCGGTACGTACGGTGTGGTTTGCTTACATATCTTCTGTGGGTTTTGTGCAGAAACTATACGTTATGAGTATTTTCGATTAGATTTTGATCTAATTAAACTTTTTGTGTGCTTTAATGCAATCCTTTTGCCACGATCTAGCGATGATCACTCCTCAACACAGACCCGAAACATACCTCGACATATAGCACCGGAAGATTTCTAACCTACCATCATGGCGGCAGCTGCTAATTACCATATGACCCCTAGTGAACTCTTCCCCGGCCATTGACAATTTCGGTTCCCTGCTGGTCTGCTGCTACTCATTCGAGCTTTACATGAAACATTATATCACATTAACTCGATCGTCTGCTGGCGTAGTGGCTATGGTTCGATCGCATTCGTCTGCTAGGTACGTACGGTGAGGTTTGTTTACTTATCTTCTGTGGGTTTTGTGCAGAAAGTATACGTTAAAACAGTCTAATATGACTATTTTCGATTAGTTTTTAATCTAATTAATCTTTTTTGCATGCTTTAATGTCATCCTTTTGCCACAATCTAGCGATCATCCCATCAGCTTCTATTTTTACCAGTCTACCGGAACTAGTGGAAGTAAAGGGACGAAACTCGGGCTGAATTTCCGTTTCAGAAGTGAGAATGTCCTATTGACACTGTCCACTAGAAATGTATCGACACTGTATATTTGAAATGTATCGACTTGTACTTACATTGTATACTTGAGGGGCCGTTGGCCTATTCAATGAATCCGTTCGTTCGTTCTCTCTCTCTCTCTCTCTCTCGTTCGTTCTCTCTCTCTCTCTCTCTCTCTCTCGTTTGCTCTCTCTCTCTCGTTTGCTCTCTCTCTCTCTCTCTCTCGTTTGCTCTCTCTCTCTCTCTCGTTCGCTCTCCCTCTCTCTCTCGTTTCCTCTATCTCTCTCTCTCGTTCGCTCTCCCCCTCTCTCTCTCTCTCGTTTGCTCTCTCTTTCTCTCTCTCTCTCCTCTCGTTCGCTCTCTCTCTTTCTCTTTCACACTCTCTTTCTCTTTCACACTCTCTCTTTCTCTTTCACACTCTCTCTTTCTCCTCCCTTCTTTCTTCCCTCACCCCATCCTCATCCCACCCCACTCTCTCATCCCTTCTTTGAATAGGAGAGGAAGAATTTACGGGTCGTCTAATACTTTGCCGCAAGATTATCTGTACCATTGCTGTGCACAGCTTTCTAGTGGTACAACCAGTGTACAACTGCACCCATCTGCATGGTGGTCCCAAAATCCCAAACTTCGAGCATCAAGAGTGGGACAGACAACAGGTCACCATGCAGTTTGTACCTAAAAAGTATTTGTTAAGAGGGCATATCCCCCCCCCCCCCCCCCCCCGACCTTCCAGTGCGCGTTTCGTAAGACTGGTTTTGCAGAAGAATTGTGTCGCAACGTCACGTGTCATCGACACCCGCCTTTTTCGTCCGGAAAAAAAGTTGGGCTGACTTACGTATGAAGTGAGTCAAGGCAAAGGACATCTGGGGCCTGGGCTACCGTAGTTCTCTCCCAGCAAAAATTGTAGGTTAGTGGAGCTGTGGTTACGAAAGCGGATTCTGTGTACTCAGGAAGCCGGAAAGGTTCAGTTCGGCCTGCGATAACAAGCCAACACCCCCCATATTTCATTACCAGGGCTTCAAGGGTAGAGGCTAGAAAGTGCCCCAGTCTGGCACTGGGATAAGCTGACCCACGAGGGTCGCTCGTGTCAGCCCGCGTTAATCAATTCCGTACGTAATGTGTCAACGCAAATAATTTTAAAGCTTCTTTGCTTGAGACATCCAGCACATTTCAACACAAATTTAACGTGGTAAACAAAACTTTTACCCATGCTATTTGTGTATGGGATTTATGGATGAAGGAATGCTTTTTTTCTTGTAGGTACACCCCTTTTTCAAAAATGAGATGCGCGAATGCGAGCAAAGTGTTTGTAAAATAGTTTCAAATGACGTGGCTCAATTAACACCAGCATTCGTAATCTTCAACCGAACAATCACGTTTGGTATCAAGCAAAAATATTGTACCCCTTTGGTTGCATTTTCGATAAGAGTTCATTTACATGTGTGAGCCACCGTCACCCGGTTGCGATGACGACAGAATGTCAATTTGCAGAGTGCCTGGAATTATTTTTTTTGTCGAGAAGATTATTAACGATATATTTTGTTTATGATAGTGCAAATTATCGCGTTAACAGATATAATTATGACCTGATGGAATGCCAATAGTAGGTGCGGCACGTCAAATATCAGCTATGGTATTCATGAAAATCAGTTGAGAAGGGCAGGGTGTATTCTTCAAGGTAAAGGTGTGGTTTCACATAGCGACGTAGCACCCATGTGAGTCTCAAGCCGCTCCACAGTTTATCTCCTGTTCACTGGGCTATTTGATCGATCCTTGATGTAAATCTTCACGTAGCTCCCATATTTTCCACGTTCTAGGTAGGCCTGTCGCAACAAAAAACGTGTGTCTAAACATGGAGTGTGCGTCGATACTTTCATTGGACGATAGTAATAGATCTGATGTCATTTTCGCGTCAAAAGTTTGTTGCGCCATGCTGATTGGACAGGTGGCTCGTGCCTTTCTACAATTACATCTGAGAACTTTTCCCAGGTCTGTTCACATCAACGGACGATTTTCCCGATACCTGTTAATACAGGGGACGATTTTTGTTACAAAAAACGTATGTCCAAACATAGAACGGACGTTCATCTACGGACAGAGAAATTCCCGGTCGATTGAAATGGCAAGATTCGTTTATGTCGCAACAAAAACTGGTCGACTCACGGGTTAGATGTTGAACGCAGTGATTTTTTAAATAGCAATTCCTCGCCCCTCCCCACCCTTTCCCCCATTTCCCCATCCACCCACACCCCAGGGTGGGGGGTGGGGGTGGGGACGGAGAAGGGGGACGGGGGTTTGGGGCGGGAGGTAGGGTGGGCGGGGGTAGGAGGTGGTAGTGGATGGTGGGGCAGGGGTAATGGGTGGGGGTAAGGGTGGGGGTAAGGGTGGGGGTAAATGGTGGGGGTAAGGGGTGGGGGAGTGGGGTGGGGGTGATGGGGTGGGGGGTAGGGGCGTGTGGGGGGATGGGAGTGTTGGGGGGGGGGAGGGAGATGGGTGAGGGTGGTTTTAGGGGTATGGAGGTAGGAGGGCTTGGGGGTGAGTAGGAGGAAGAGACGGGGGGACGGGACGGAGGGACGGGACGGAGGGACGGGACGGAGAGCGGATGCAGGGAAAGTTTGGTGCGGGTAGGGTGGAATGACAAATCTCCCAGCGTTCTTTGTTCTGAGGGAATGGAGGGTGAGAAGCAGGAGGGGTAGAGGGTGGGATGGGTGGGGAGTGGGAAGCAGGAGGGGTGGAGGGTGGGGATGGGGATGAGGGCAGGGATGGGAATGAGGCGTAGAGGGATGAGATGGGGTACGCCGTAACCCGAAATATTTTTGCTTCTTTTTTTTTTCAACCAGGGCTTTTCCAGATCTAAGGCTGACTCAATCTAAAGAAGGTAAGGTTTGTTTGGCCCAAAATCTCGAGATCCTCCCTCGATGGCTAGTCGAGGGCTAGCGAGACGCTTCTACAGCTAAAAAACGGCCAATCATCAATTGGCAACGCGGAAAAACATGGCTGCGTATTGCCGCCTAAGTCAGTGAAGAAGTTGCCGACAGACGAAATAACTGACGATACAGATATCACATCAGTTTTTCACTTGATGGAACACACTATGGTGTCATATCGAATGGCACAGGAATCTTTTCAACGAAAACAAGAAGAGCAAAGCCCATACGACTCACATGCTTGACCTTGACCTTTACATGACCTTGACCTTTACATGACCTTGACCTTCAAAGTCAATCAACTACACCTAGCAATGACATTATACACTAAACTAAGAAATGTTTTACACATTTTTCCTACCAAAATACATGTGGCCTTGACAAAGGTCAAGGTCATCCAACACAAAGCTGTTAATTCAAGACATAGGAAGCACAATGGTGCTTATTGGCACTTTCTACCATGAGATATGGTCACTTTTAGTGGTTCACTACCCCATTTTGGTCCCATTTCATTAGGGTCAAAGTGACCTTGACCTTGATGATATGTGACCAAATGTGTCTCATGATAAAAGTATAACATGTGCCCCACATAATTATTAAGTTTGAAACAGTTATCTTCCATAGTTCAGGGTCAAGGTCACTTCAAAATATGTATACAATCCAACTTTAAAGAGCTCCAATGACCTTGACCTTGAAGCAAGGTCAACCAAACTGGTATAAAAAAAACAGGGATTACTTTGCCCTATATACCATGTATAGGTGAGGTATCCAATCTCAAATACTTCAGAGAAAATTGAGAAAATGTAAAACAAGAAGGGCAAAGCCCATACGACTCACATGCTTGACCTTGACCTTTATATGACCTTGACCTTCAAGGTCAAGGTCAAACAACTAAACCTAGCAATGACGTCATACACTAAGAACTGCTTTACACATTTTTCCTACCAAAATACATGTGACCTTGACCCAAGGTCATCCAAGGTCATGCAATACAAAGCTGTTAATTCAAGACATAGGAAGCACAATGGTGCTTATTGGCACTTTCTACCATGAGATATGGTCACTTTTAGTGGTTCACTACCCCATTTTGGTCACATTTCATAAGGGTCAAAGTGACTTTGACCTTGATGATATGTGACCAAATGTGTCTCATGATGAAAGTATAACATGTGTACAACAATGTTATGAAGTTTGGAAGAGTTATCTTCCATAGTTCAGGGTCAAGGTCACTTCAAAATATGTATACAATCAAACTTTGAAGAGTTCCTGTGACCTTGACCTTGAAGCAAGGTCAAGTCACTGTGTACGTTTTTGTACGCCTTGTCATCCTACACATTCATGCCAAATTGGGTGTTGATAGACTTAATAGTCTCTGAGAAAAATCCAACGTTAAAGTTTTTTACGGATTAAAGGACGCCCTGACGCCCGGTCTGCCCAGACGCCAGGACGGACGCCTGGACGCCCGGACGGACGACACGGGTGACCTAGTATGAAAGTATAACATGTGTACTACAATGTTATGAAGTTTGGAAAAGTTATCTTTCATAGTTCAGGGTCAAGGTCACTTCAAAATATGTATAGAATCCAACTTTAAAGAGCTCCTGTGACCTTGACCTTGAAGCAAGGTCAATCAAACTGGTGTCAAAAGATAGGGATTACTTTGCCCTATACACCATATATAGGTCATGTATCCAATCTCAAAAACTTCAGAGAAAATTGGGAAAATGTGAAAAATGGTTGTTTTTCAGACAACATTTACGGCCCCTGCGACCTTGACCTTAAAGCAAGGTCAAGTCACTATGTATGTTTTTTGACGCCTTGTCATCATACACCATAATGCCAAATTGGGTGTTGATAGACTTAATAGTCTCCGAGAAAAATCCAACGTTAAAGTTTTTCACGGACGCCCGGACGCCCGGACGGACGACACGGGTGAGTACATAGACTCACTTTTGCTTCGCATGTGAGTCAAAAATGGCTGTTTTTTAGACAACATTTATGGCCCCTGCGACCTTGACCTTGAAGCAAGGTCAAGTCACTGTGTATGTTTTTTGAGGCCTTGTCATCATACACCATCATGCCACATTTGGTATTGATAGACTTAATAGTGTCTGAGAAAAGTCTAACGTTAAAGTTTTCAGACGCCCGGACGGATGAGTACATAGACTCACCTTTGCTTCGCATGTGAGTCAAAAATTAGTACAATCAATACATTAATAAAAATCAGGGATGAAAAGTGGGTAACCAAAAAAAGCCTGAACTTTTCTTCGGGTATGCAATATTGAAGCGGCGAAGAACAGGACTAGGAGGCAGGACTATCACCTACTTATTTCACCGACAACTTTAATGGACTTGCTGGAGATGTACAGGAACTGGTAATTTTAGTGGAAAGCCTGCAGCACTTGGCATGAAGCCATGGATTCTCTTATAAATTGGCTTTTTTTCGGGGGGGGGGGGGGGGGGGGGGGGGGGGGGGGTAAAGGAAGTCTCTAATGTGAACAGCTTTTCTCTTCTCAGCTCTTGCAAAGTGAGCCTGATTAATGGACTGGGAACATCTAGCTTCAGGTTGCTTTGGAAGGCATGCAACAAAATGGTTGGGACGCCAGTTTTTTCTTCGGATCCCCATAATGGCTGGGTTGGCTCCTGCAGGTTGACTCAAGCACTCTTGGGTTGATCACTCTGTGTAGATCTTGCCTTTGGGGGCCTTCATTTCCATACTCGGAAAGCCAGTCTCCTTCAATCTTTCGGAAGATTGATGATAAGGCATGCATCTGCCACATTCCCATTCCAGGTGTGCAGACAGTGAGCACTTCCTTTCTGAAGATCTGCTTTATTGCATCTTGTGTCAACACCTCCAAGTTGTAGAAGTCTGAGGAAACTGCATAAGCTGAACTCAGTGACTTTTGAGTGTGTGAATGTAGATTTGAATCTTGCAGGTAAAAGTCTTCATGAGAAGCAAGTTCTATGGCAATTCTAGCTTGCGTTCTGGATGGTAATCTTGAGTGCCATATGCCAGCAAGAAAGCTGACCTTGCCACACAAAAAAACAACTGAACCCTCTCAAAAGTCCGGATAACTGACCAAAACCCCCCAGAAAAACCTGAAAATTTTCATCTCTGAAAACGTGTTTAACTTGAAAATTAACAGTCCCCTTTTTTGTTGACTCCTGAGACCTGTGCCACTACACGTGTGTAATGTCCATAAAACAACCGCAACAAATCGGTTAAATGCTGTGGCAGGGCTTTCTACTTAATGAACAAGAAGGGCAAAGCCCATACGACTCACATGCTTGACCTTCAGGTGACCTTCAAGGTCAAGGTCAAACAACTAAACCTACCAATGACATCATACACAAAGAAATGCTTTACACATTTTTCCTACCAAAATACATGTGACCTTGACCTTGGGTCAAGGTCATCCAAGGTCATGCAACACAAAGCTGTTAATTTAAGACATAGGAAGCACAATGGTGCTTATTGGCACTTTCTACCATGAGATATAGTCACTTTTAGTGGTTCACTACCCCATTTTGGTCACATTTCATAAGGGTCAAAGTGACCTTGACCTTGATGATATGTGAACAAATGTGTCTCATGATGAAAGTATAACATGTGCCCCACATAATTATTAAGTTTGAAACAGTTATCTTCCATAGTTCAGGGTCAAGGTCACTTCAAAATATGTATACAATCCAACTTTGAAGAGCTCCTGTGACCTTGACCTTGAAGCAAGGTCAACCAAACTGGTATCAAAAGATAGGGCTTGCTTTGACCTATATATCACTTGTAGCTAAGATCGCCATTCTCAATAACGTGGGAGAAAATTGGGAAAATGTGAAAAATGACTGTTTTTGAGACCACATTTATGGCTCCTGTGACCTTGACCTTGAAGCAAGGTCAAGTCACTATGTATGTTTTTTGAGGCCTTGTCATCATACACCATCATGCCACATTTGGTGTTGATAGACTTAATAGTCTCCGAGAAAAATCCAACGTTTAAGTTTTTTACGCCCGGACGGACGGACGGACGGACGGACGACACGGCTCAGTACATAGACTCACTTTTGCTTCGCATGCGAGTCAAAAACTTGATAGAGGCACAAAGACATCTAATCACAGCTGTAATAGAAACCTTTAAAATATATTTAATTTTACTCACAATCTGATCAACAGTGGAATAGACTCGCCGGAAGTGAGCTACTCAGTCAGTTGAGATTTGACCTCTGGCAGAACTCTCCAATTGGCTGAAAGAGCCTGTGACCTCAAGACGTGCATCCATTAGATACAGATCCGTAGTTTAATTGAATAGTGGATGGGATGGTGGCCTATAGAGCTTTCATAGATTTTTACCAATCTGCCTGTGCTTGCAAATCTATATTATGGATGACAGTTGAGCAACCAACTTGAATGTTCCATAAACTTGTGGATGGTAACACACAAATGATGACCAAAAACAATAGAATTACATCCAACAACTGCACATCTACAACTTGCTCAACATTTTTATTCCACACATGAAAAAAACGTTAAAAACTACATTATCCACAAAATCTCTCCAACTGGAATACATAACAACGGCACAAATGCAGTACATCTTTTGAACAGCTATCTAAAAACCACCAACTCTCACAAGCCACTTGCACGTCTAAGACTGGTTTAGACTCCCTGCTATAGGTGACTTTGCCTCACAAGACCAACCAGCCATGTTCAGATGTATGTGCTGTTGAAAGCTATTGTACATCACTAGTTACATTGCTGGTCGCCAGCAATGTAGCCCGCCTTGCTCTGTCACCTGTTGGCATCACTTGGGAATCTCAACTTGGTCAAAGGCAAACTATTGTTTTTCCATGATAATAAGTACTCTTCTTCCCAAATAATAAACTTTCTTAGAGAGAGACAATCCATCTTACAGATCAGGACATTTTCTCAAGTTTGGATCTGTCAGATTGTATAGTTTTACATTTATTTGGGAGGGTCCTTTACGGATGTGATCCAAGTTGCTGACCTGGCAAAAATGAACACTGTCTCAGTGCTATATTCCATTGAGAATGGATGAATACTGCCAGTGTCTGCGGTCATGTCATAAACAATTCCCATGTCTGTTCATCAGGACTGACCTTTCCCCAAATACCTTCCTCACCACACTTGCTGAAGAACAGTCTGCATGTTTGAGAACCACTTTTTGAAGAAGACAGAGACATTGGTAAATGTGGTGAGAGAACATCCCATTCCATGGATCAAGATCACTAAAATACTGGCAGAACTGACCAAGCCTGGGATGCAGTTTCAACTGTCGAGACATTTCTGGTTAGTACACATTTCAACATAAACGAGAGAGAGAGAGAGAGAGAGAGAGAGAGAGAGAGAGAGAGAGAGAGAGAGAGAGAGAGAGAGAGAGAGAGACAGAGAGAGAGAGAGAGAGAGGTTTGACATTAGAATGTACCATATTTACCCTCTTTAAAAACACTAAATGGGAATGAAACATTAATTTTCAAGAAAGAAACATTTGGTGCTCAGTAAGTTATCCAATAATTGTCTTCAATCTCATCAGCTGCCCAATGGTTTCTATGATTTCCATCACTTACTTCCACAAGAAAAAAGACCAGTCAAGTGGAAGAATCTTATGATACATGAGTTCAGATTTAGAGAATATGATCCTGAAACACCTCTTCTTTTCTTTCATTAAAGTGATTCATATATCTTTCCTTTATCATCTAAGAACATGAAATGGTAAAAAATAGCACATGTTTTTAAAACAAAATTTCCCTGTTCACTTCAGTCCTCAAGAGATTACACTCATCCTATTCACTGAGCAGTTATCATGTGAATCCCACTCATCCTATTCACTGACCAGCCATGTGAATCTTGAAAAGAGGAGATGTGATCTGCATGCAAGGCAATGTGGCAGCACTATGTACCACTTTATCTTCTGTGGAATTTCTGTCACTGCCCCCTTGCTGCCTGTTTAGACTTCTTTTTGAGAAGGGTCGTCAATGACTGGTTCTCCTCTGCAGGGATGGATGGAGTTTATGGCCTATCAGTCTTTGTAGGTTATGTAAGGCCTTTGAGCATGAACATCACCAGAACAGTTTGGAGTAAGTGCAAATGAAGTCACGATGTCCCTATATATTTGCCTCTTATGAATCGCCTGGGGAGACGCAGTGGGTCTACTCTGACTCCCAACCACAGGGGGGTCCTTTGCAGGGAGTCTAAACCAACCTTCTCCAGCAATTAGTTGCACAGCATTACATTGCAGGTGAACCCTGGCAGACTTCGGTTATCAAGCTGTGTGGAAGGAGTACTAAATACTGGAAGTTTTACCCCCAAAGACCTATGTACTAATCATGACTGAGCTTGGATGGAAGATAAACCCTGACAAGACATGAGTTTGTTCTAGAGTGGACTGGTCAGAAAAACCTCTGAAGATTCTATAGTAACGTACTGCAAACAGAGATTTACCAGACTGCACTGCCATCAAAGGTCCAAGACAAGGCAGTTAACTAATTAGATGGATTGATGGATTGGTGTTTCTGGGTTTTCTGGGTATTCAATTCTGTGATGGTCTGGATAAAGCTGTCGGTTAGGACTGCTAGTGGAGCTTGAACTGCCAGTAAGAAATACTCCAGCAAAAAAAAAAGAAAGAAGTCTGACAGATAAGAGACATTATTTTAGAAAAAACCTTGACAAAGCAATCTTAAAACAATCATAGTTTGAAGATTGTTTTTTCTTTCCCATACCAGCATGTTGCTGTCAAGCTCCTGGCCTGAATAATACAGAGGTCACTTTATATTTTTTTATGGATCAATGAACTAGTATTTACACACAAATGACAAATTTGTTTGATTATGATAATACAGAAATCGGCCTCTAAGAGACGGAAACCAACACAACAATTGAAAGGCGTAAATCAAGGAAAAGCAGTTAGTAGGGATGCCCACTCTAAAATTGTGGACATCTCAACAATGTCAACATAAACTTTCAAGAGAGGCAATGGCTTCACATACATACTGCAGACAATTTTATTTCAATCACAAGCACCATGATAATCATTGCTAATCCATATCAAGCAAGTTGCACCATGGTGTGGAGATTTGAATATCAAATGACCATCCAGCACCTCAAAGGTTTATTGTTTTGGTCACGAAGACTTTAGCTCATGACCAGATCAGCTCCTTCGGCTATGTTGTCATAGCCATCTCAGTCAGACTTGGCCTGATTACTTGAATCTCTTACTAACCCTCCATTTCTGACTGACCGCTTAATTTCCTTCGAGTTTTTCACTTTACCCTCTACATTACCAAATCTTATGATGCAAAAGACTATCATGCTGAAAAAAAGAAAAGAAAATCATACTACTAAAACACACACAACCCCCCCCCCCTTTCCACACAGTCTGACTACTAAACGTACCCTTTGTCAACACTTGTGTGACAGAACTTACTCATGGAAAGCAAGGAAATGCCTGCTTCTAGAATGCATGACAACTAAGTGTGAACTTCCTAGGGCAGGAGCTGGAATACAGATTTATAGATTAGCTCTTCAGTACCTGTATCGGTTTTCTCCACCCTTGACTGATATTCCTATTCCACCCTTCTCCACCCACCTTTGGCTAATTTTGGTAGCTTCTTTGCAAGAGAACTGAACTGTCTACATTACAGGGACTTAAGAGTTAACCTAAGATGGGCAGAGAAAGGCGGAACAGGAATACCAGTACAGGGTGGAGAAAGGTGCTACTGGGACTTAAGATTTAGATCTAAAAATATCATGGATTCTTCTATTATGGATCACCTGCAGTGAATACTCACAACCGTTATATCCATGTCCCACCCACCCACCTACCCCCTTTTGTGTCTTATACTTCTTTTAGTCTATAATTCTGTAATGCTCCCTATATTAAATGCAGATTATCCTCTGGAAGGCATGGGGGGGAAAAAGCTGAAGAAAGGATGAAGAAACTTGGTCCCATTACATACACAACACATCCAACACATAATAATATGAATGATATGATCAGAATACCCTACAAATACAATGCTATTACCCTCGTGTCTTGTAATGCTGGTTCATGAACACAGTTGGCCCTATTTTGACCAACAAGAAGCCAAGTGTTTAGTGACCCACGAGGCAAGCCTTGGTGTGAACAGGATGGTGAGGATGGGAGGTCCAGGTGGCCTGCTGCTTGGAGAAAGAACTCGGTGCCATGGATTCTGAAGGTGACATCAAAAGGAGGTCACAACAGGCGACCTCTGCACTGGTTTGAGCCACAGTAGCAGTAAAGCACTTTATCACTGACACTGCCCACTTCATAGTTGTAGTCCCATGTCAGCTCCTTGCCTGCTTGGATGTACCTGCAGCCAAAGCCAGTTGGAGATGTAGATAAAGGAGAATTGAATGGCTGTGCCTCCACAGGCACCAAATGGGTGAAGATGCAGTGCTGACACCAGCATGGGCAAACAAGCATCTATGTGTGGTAGAAACTGTACATGTCATGGACTGGATTTACCTTAAGAGGGTATGTTTAGTATGGACTATGTTCACAGCAAACCCACTTTGTGCTATAGACTATCTTTTATCATTCCCAAATAGGTCATACCTTCAATGTTACCATGCAGATGCATAACATTTGGGTGCCGGTATCATCTCATCATCTCACAGTGCATTACAAGACTGAGATGGCAGGTTATTTGTTACATGTCTTAATTTCTTAACAATCACCAGGTTCACTCCTATTTGGGGAGAAGCAATGAGAAATACCATAGCACCTCGCAGGCATGAAACAACTACAATACTGATGAAAGCATATGGTGAAAACATCTGTATTGGATAAAATCTAGGGGAAACTTCTTTTACCTCCACTTTCTCTTACTTTCAACTTTTGTAGAATCCAGCAGTCACAATTTTGCCAAGATTTTACTCTAAGTCAAGCTTTCAGCAACAGAGTTACAGTTGCAATGCACCTGCAGTGTTAAGTTAACCGAATGCTTACAACAACAAGGCTGGGTAATCTTGCGTGTCGACATGTTTATACGTATTGCAGTACTACATGCTGTCAAGGCATTAAGGGCAACCCATAACCTTACATTTTGGATCTTTCTTTTTCACTTCTGAGCATTAAAGTTTCCAAGAAATATTATTATCAAGGTGTTTTGAACTGAGCATCCCTTTGCTGTCACTCACCTATTGGCAAAAAAAGCAACCCATGGGAAGCGCAGGTCATGGGTGTCTACAAACACGTTCTGTACAAACACGTTCGGACTGCAGCTGTGCTGTAAACAGATGTTACAATAGACAGTTTTACTTATCAACATTAATCTTTTTCATCACTGTTTATGTTATGCCATAAAGGATGTTCTCATAATGTGATTAATGGCACTGAGAAATAATACTACTTCTACAGATTCTAATATGTTATCATAGATTACAACAAACTTCAAAGAAGTCCATTTGCAACATTAAAAATAACAAGAAGGGCAAAGCCCATACGACTCACATGCTTGACCTTGACCTTTACATGACCTTGACATGACATTGTCCTTCAAGGTCAAGGTCAAACAACTAAACCTAGCAATGACATCATACACTAAGAACTGCTTTACACATTTTTCCTACCAAAATACATGTGACCTTGACCCAAGGTCAAGGTCATCCAAGGTCACGCAACACAAAGCTGTTAATTCTAGACATAGGAAGCACAATGGTGCTTATTGGCACCTTCTACCATGAGATATGGTCACTTTTAGTGGTTCACTACCCCATTTTGGTCACATTTCATAAGGGTCAAAGTGACCTTGACCTTGATGATATGTAACCATATGTGTCTCATGATGAAAGTATAACATGTGTACTACAACTTTATGAAGTTTGGAAGAGTTATCTTCCATAGTTCAGGGTCAAGGTCACTTCAAAATATGTATACAATCCAACTTTGAAGAGCTCCTGTGACCTTGACCTTGAAGCAAGGTCAAGTCACTGTGTATGTTTTTGTACGCCTTGTCATCCTACACTATCATGCCAAATTGGGTGTTGATAGACTTAATAGTCTCCGAGAAAAATCCAACGTTAAAGTTTTTTACGGATTAAAGGACGCCCGGACGCCCGGTCTGCCCGGACGCCCGGATGGATGCCTGGACGCCCGGACGGATAACACAGGTGACCTATTATGAAAGTATAACATGTGTACTACAGTGTTATGAAGTTTGGAAGAGTTATCTTTCATAGTTCAGGGTCAAGGTCACTTCAAAATATGTATACAGTCCAACTTTAAAGAGCTCCTGTGACCTTGACCTTGAAGCAAGGTCAATCAAACTGGTATCAAAAGATAGGGATTACTTTGCCCTATACATCATATATAGGTCAGGTATCCAATCTCAAAAACTTTAGAGAAAATTGGGAAAATGTGAAAAATGGCTGTTTTTTAGACAACATTTATGGCCCCTGCGACCTTGACCTTGAAGCAAGGTCAAGTCACTATGTATGTTTTTTGAGGCCTTGTAATCATACACCATCATGCCAAATTGGGTGTTGATAGACTTAATAGTCTCCGAGAAAAATCCAATGTTAAAGTTTTTCACGGACGCCCGGACGGACGACACGGGTGAGTACATAGACTCACTTTTGCTTCGCATGTGAGTCAAAAATTGACAGACTTATGTCTTTTCATGTGAACAACTACATACACACGAGGAGTTACGTCAGTTTGTAGAGAAGCATCACAGTCCAGTATATTTCTTACTAGGAATCATCTAATATTTTTCTTGTTACTTCATTTATTCAAATGTATGCCCTCTTCATCCCATCTCCCCATTAATGTTCACAGTACAAACATTTATAAAGGGCTGCACTGAGCAGCACATTCACAGGGGTGTTCAAATCTGTTCTTCCCAGGCAAGTAAAAATGTCCTCCGGCTATATAAAATGGCAATCACTTACCAGATGGGCTAGTAATAACATAATGTGAAATCAAGCATTTCGATACCATTTCCAATAAGCATACTTGATTGCAACAGTCATGTCATCTGCTGCAATTTCCATCAAGTTTCATATTACATGATAACATGCTGCTATACTTCATGCTTGGTTCCCAACAAGAGTGAATTTGATCTTCAATGGATGCATTTGGGATATGTAATGCAAGTAAGCCATTGCCAGAAAAAAGTGGAAACAAAGCAACCAAGGAAAAGGAAAAGAAAGACAAGACTAAGAACAAAAGAAACAAAATTGTTTGAAGATAAATGGTACTATGATTCAGACAGGCAGTATAATATTTTGTGGGCTAGTGAATTTTATGTGCAATTAGCCCAGTGGGCTAGTAAGGAAAACAGCTTTGGAACACCCCACATGTAATTCTCATTTCCAAACTCCATGGTACTGGGGCAAAAGCTTCAAATAAACCATGGAAGAACTTTACCCACTCTCAAAGGAAAGAAAACATGCAACCTCAGAACATTACAATACTATGTGGATGACAAGCATGAGTAAGGCTTTAAGTCCATCTGAGAAGAATGTATGAATGATAGAGGGAAGCAGGCTTACATTGAGATATCGCCCTATGTTGCCCATGGACTTGGCATCCATGATGTAGATGTTCTGCTCATTTTCATAGTGGTTTCGCATTGGAAGCCTCTTGGGCTTCTCTGGAGTGGGAAAGCAGTCCAGACATCACAACACATACTTCTGTGAGAACAAGTATGCAGTGGAGGTCAATACAATATGATTTATATTGAAGAAAGATATAGGTACATAATAAAAGTACCCTGGATTAAAGGAGAAAACATCCTGAAAGCTACTGAGAGTGTAAAATTTGTTAAACAAATGATATAACTTCAACATGAACCGTGACAAAATGATGAACTGCAGATCCTAACTCATTGCAACAAAAAGTTGCCTGTCGCGATTCCATGTCACATCATATTTACAGGGAGGTAAGGGCTGAACCCACCTTCTGAATAATCTGACTGGAGCTTGGGGTTAGGAAGATTTTTGAAGCGAGATCCTCCAGTTCTCTTCCTGGCCACAGCTGAAAATAAACAGTCACACCATTCAGATCTGCTTCTCAGTTTCTCTAAACATTGTTCCTTTTGTATAAGCCTTTGTGTGGCTAAGCCCCCCCCCCCCCCCCCCCCAAAGTTGTAAATATGGTAACCCCAAATACTCTTTTTTTTGTCCACACTAAACATTTTCTTCAATGTTGCAAAAGAAAGAAAGAAATCAATGGCAAACAATGAACTGTGTGCTGTCCCATCTTCCCTGTCCTCCTATAAGCACTCTGGGCTTCCACTATTTAAGTAAGTTTTTTTTAAAGAAGCAACGTCTGGAAAAGATAAAAGTTGATTTATGTTCAAATTCAATGTAGCAATAAAACAAACAAACAAGAAGGGCAAAGCCCATACGACTCACATGCTTGACCTTGACCTTCATATGACCTTGACTTTCAGGTGACCTTCAAGGTCAAGCAACTAAACCTACCAATGACATCATACACAAAGAAATGCTTTACACATTTTTCCTACCAAAATACATGTGACTGTGACCTTGACCCAAGGTCAAGGTCATCCAAGGTCATGCAACACAAAGCTGTTAATTCAAGACATAGGAAGCACAATGGTGCTTATTGGCACTTTCTACCATGAGATATAGTCACTTTTAGTGGTTCACTACCCCATTTTGGTCACATTTCATAAGGGTCAGTGACCTTGACCTTGATGATATGTGACCAAATGTGTCTCATGATGAAAGTATAACATGTGCCCCACATAATTATTAAGTTTGAAACAGTTATCTTCCATAGTTCAGGGTCAAGGTCACTTCAAAATATGTATACAATCCAACTTTGAAGAGCTCCTGTGACCTTCACCTTGAAGCAAGGTCAATCAAACTGGTATCAAAAGATAGGGCTTGCTTTGACCTATATACCACTTGTAGCTAAGGTCGCCATTCTCAATAACGTGGGAGAAAATTGGGAAAATGTGAAAAATTACTGTTTTTGAGACCACATTTATGGCTCCTGTGACCTTGACCTTGAAGCAAGGTCAAGTCACTATGTATGTTTTTTGAGGCCTTGTCATCATACACCATCATGCCACATTTGGTGTTGATAGACTTAATAGTCTCCGAGAAAAATCCAACGTTTAAGTTTTTTACGCCCGGACGGACGCCTGGACGGACGGATGACACGGCTGAGTACATAGACTCACTTTTGCTTTGCATGTGAGTCAAAAACAAGTATCAGGCCGACCAAAAATCCCTATTTTTTGGTCATGTAGCAGAAATCACAACTTTTTTCTTTTTTAAAAATCATCCTCAATGAGCAAATACTGTGAAAATATGCAAGTTATCTCCAGTACCAGTAGCATGTCTATGCAGCACAGAATAAATACCAATAAATACATGTTCCAAACATACCAATGTATTCATCATGGCCTTAACAGGTGGCCGAACATCATGACACTGAGAAAACTGAGTGAAACAAACAACTAAATGCTGATATGGTTCTTACAAAACAAAAAAAACAAGAAGGGCAAAGCCCATACGACTCACATGCTTGACCTTGACCTTTATATGACCTTGACCTTTATATGACCTTGACATTTATATGACCTTGACCTTCAAGGTCAAGGTCAAACAACTAAACCTACCAATGACATCATACACAAAGAAATGCTTTACACATTTTTCCTACCAAAATACATGTGACCTTGACCCAAGGTCAAGGTCATCCAAGGTCATGCAACACAAAGCTGTTAATTCAAGACATAGGAAGCACAATGGTGCTTATTGGCACTTTCTACCATGAGATATAGTCACTTTTAGTGGTTCACTACCCCATTTTGGTCACATTTCATAAGGGTCAAAGTGACCTTGACCTTGATGATATGTGAACAAATGTGTCTCATGATGAAAGTATAACATGTGCCCCACATAATTATTAAGTTTGAAACAGTTATCTTCCATAGTTCAGGGTCAAGGTCACTTCAAAATATGTATACAATCCAACTTTGAAGAGCTCCTGTGACCTTGACCTTGAAGCAAGGTCAACCAAACTGGTGTCAAAAGATAGGGCTTGCTTTGACCTATATACCACTTGTAGCTAAGGTCGCCATTCTCAATAACGTGGGAGAAAATAGGGAAAATGTGAAAAATGACTGTTTTTGAGACCACATTTATGGCTCCTGTGACCTTGACCTTGAAGCAAGGTCAAGTCACTATGTATGTTTTTTGAGGCCTTGTCATCATACACCATCATGCCATATTTGGTGTTGATAGACTTAATAGTCTCCGAGAAAAATCCAACGTTTAAGTTTTTTACGCCCGGACGGACGGACGGACGCCCGGACACGGCTCAGTACATAGACTCACTTTTGCTTCGCATGTGAGTCAATTATCAATTATTTATTTTTTTGCAGATTGCTCAGGCTTCTCTATCCCATGGAAGCCTATTGCAAACTGTTTGCTCAAAGAGAACATACCATATTTGCCCAAGTCCTCATCTTCCTCTGAATCATTGTCTGAAAAAGACACAAAGCATCATAAGATAAATTCAACAATTCATGAAATATCCACTTTGTTGACATTCATTCCATTAAACAGTACATAATAATATTTTATCATTCAAAAGAAAAACATTTAAAAACCAAAAATTAGCAACCTTTTCAGTTGGCAAGCTTCCATGGAGGAATAGGCAGTCCAAAATGCCTTCATGCAAATGTCATGCTGCACTGCAGATTTGTGTCAAGTCAAAACTTTTCTGCTTTCTTGCTGTTGGAGACAGTTTTGTCTGTCTCCACACCCCTTATCAACAGCCAATAGTTTGTGCTCTGAGCTGTCACTCTCATTCGTCCCATTTCTCTGGTTGGGGGTGCATGGGTAAGTACTGCATACTGCCCCAGGATGAGGCTGTAGTGCCTTCAGAACATATAGTACTGTGCCTCTTGGTTACAACTACCACTGGAGTAGCAGACATAATGAATGGCTAAGACTGTTACTGCTTTCTAGAGTGAAAGACTGCACAGCACCAAACGAGAAATGCAAGCAGGCACGGATTCCACAAAGGTCTCCATAAACCCATCCATGGACCAGTTTCAACCGGTGAGCATGTGACACCAATTTAAGAGGAAAACAGTTGTTGTAAAATGCTTTGTGCAATTGATTCAAAAGATGTAATTTCAGATGTAATGTAATAGAAGTGCATGATGAAATACTTAATACAGAAGACGTGCAAAAGGCCTTTGATAGAGCACATAGAAACTTATGCATGGTAATGTATATCTGCACATTCATGTTTTGTAGCTTTTCAGGTAATCCCAGAGATAAGGCTTAGTGCAGATCCTTTTATGTACCATGCACTGGACTGACCTTGAGTGTTTCCTGTCTTCTGACTGCTCTTAGCAGGAGGGCTGTCCATGTCAAGGTCAGGCAATTCGTCATCATCATCCAAAACCATCGCCTTTGGGGTGTCCTTGCCTTTCTCCCTCTCCTCACTCCTTTTATCTTCTTGCCTCTTGCCTTCCTTGTCTGCCCACTCCTTGTCAGGCTTTTTGTCATTTTCCTCTTCATCTACATCAATTGTCTTTCTCACAGTTTCTACCCATTCCTGTGTCCTCTTTTGATGGGACCTGAAGCACATCGTACACTTCATTCAGCAATCCAATCACAGGCAAGACAGAGTGAGGCAACAAAATGGAGGGCCAAGTTGAGTATTGCTGTAAAGGCTCAGAATACCTTCAGGTTCATCACCTTGATCTCAAATAAGTAAAAGTGTCAATGAACAAGTTTAATACTCCATATGATAACTATACTCTTTGAGCTGTAAGATTCACAAGAAAAAACTGCTACAGCTTTGAAATGCCAAGCATTTGTAACATTTTAAGTCAGTGAGCAAATGAGGTTTTGCTTCCCAGATAAATCTTCCTCTTACCAGATAATTAATCAAGAAAAATATATGAGGTACAATTAAAACTAATTAGCTTTCCACTACGCATCAAAAAACCAGTTTTTATTCCATTCAAATAGACCAGGATCTCCTCTGCTGAAAACACACAAATTATTCTCCGAGTTTTCATTAAAGCTTATAATATATTAATCAATTTCTAAAAAATAACTTTTTTCATTCAACAAAATATGAGCCTGAAATGTACTACATAACCAATATCTCAAAATCAAATATGAAATAAACTATGCATGTAGGCTAAAAAGATCATTTCTCAAAGCCAGCAAATCACAGACAATAGCTAAAAGGTAGTGCAACCACAACCTAGCAAAACAATGCACCAGGTACATCAAGCACTGAATGGCAAGTAAAGCTCTGTTAGTTTAAAATGAAATCATGCAGAAGATTATAGTTATCCCCAGACAATATATTCTTTTTCTCAATGGTATCACCTCTGCAAACTGCGCTGAAGATCAACAAACACAATACTGTTGAAAAAGTACTCCTACTGCTTGGCCTGTGGGATAAACAAGATCTCACACTTTGTGCAATTGGTCCCCCAAAAAGGCATGCAGTTTGGAACCCACCCACCCCCTTAAAAAATCCTGGAATCTCTGAAAACATTGTGATGAAAAGCATGCAGGTACTGTCAGTGTCACATAATCAGATCTTGTCCAATCCCATCCAATTATTTTTTGGTGCTCCTGGCATGCACACACACATGCACAAACATGTACTCACACATACACACAAGCACACATGAATTAAACATGCTCTCACACAACACCAGCACACATCCTACCTTCCCACGCCCCATGATTAATACATTATCACTGATGAAAAGTTAATGTGTCCTTTCAAAAATACATACCACAGCTCTATGAAACAAAATGTACAAGTATGCAAGATAAGTCAAATCATGATTCATGTATATCAAAATTTACAACTGCACAAGATTTGAGAAATTCTGAGGTAACTAAAGGCTGTATGAGCTCATAAAGCATTTCTGAAGCTTCTGACAGATTGCGGGGGTGAGTTAACCTAACCAAAGTTCTAATGAAAACAAACAAATAAATCTACTGGAAATTACATCCCTTACTAGAAAACCCCCCAGAGGATTCCAGCACAGAACAGTCAACAGCAGCAGCCCTCTAGCTCTCTCACATATGTGAGATTTTCGTGTGATGATAAAAGTAAACACAAGAAGGGCAAAGCCCATACGACTCACATGGTTGACCTTGACCTTTATATGACATTGACCTTCAGGTGACCTTCAACAGACCTGTGCACCCTAGATTTTCAAAATCAGAAGATTCTGGGTGAAAAATCAGAAGATTTTTTCTCGTACTCCAAACGACACAAAAACACAAGACACACACTGGAACACCAACAGGAAAAAAATCGTCAGATCGTGAAAACCAGTCATACAATGCTTCAAAAATCGTACATTGTACGATTTTTTCGTACAAGTGCACAGGTCTGCTTCAAGGTCAAGGTCAGACAACTAAACCTACCAATGACATCATACACAAAGAAATGCTTTACACATTTTTTCTACCAAAATACATGTGACCTTGACCCAAGGTCAAGGTCATCCAAGGTCATGCAACACAAAGCTCTTAATTCAAGACATAGGAAGCACAATGGTGCTTATTGGCACTTTCTACCATGAGATATAGTCACTTTTAGTGGTTCACTACCCCATTTTGGTCACATTTCATAAGGGTCAAAGTGACCTTGACCTTGATGATATGTGAACTAATGTGTCTCATGATGAAAGTATAACATGTGCCCCACATAATTATTAAGTTTGAAACAGTTATCTTCCATAGTTCAGGGTCAAGGTCACTTCAAAATAGGTATACAATCCAACTTTGAAGAGCTCCTGTGACCTTGACCTTGAAGCAAGGTCAACCAAACTGGTATCAATAGATAGGGCTTGCTTTGACCTATATACCACTTGAAGCTGAGGTCGCCATTCTCAATAACGTGGGAGAAAATTGGGAAAATGTGAAAAATGACTGTTTTTGAGACCACATTTATGGCTCCTGTGACCTTGACCTTGAAGCAAGGTCAAGTCACTATGTATATTTTTTGAGGCCTTGTCATCATACACCATCATGCCACATTTGGTGTTGATAGACTTAATAGTCTCCGAGAAAAATCCAACGTTTAAGTTTTTTACGGACGGACGCCCGGACGCCCGCCCGGACGGATGGACGACACGGCTCAGTACATAGACTCACTTTTGCTTCGCATGTGAGTCAAAAATGCCATTTAAAATGGCTACGACTGAAAAAAGGCAGGGAGGGTCACTCTGGGTGATTTTCACTTTTTGATGAAAATAGATTCTACATGGTTCAAACTATCATGCCAGTAAAGGAAACATTTTGAAGAATTATATTTTGATGGTAAAATAAAGACTTTTGTGTTATGTATTGTTTCAAAAGCTCCCTGTAATTAGTGTAAATTGCCTCATTTTAGCCGCAATAAACACACCTAAACCCTTGCAGAACCCCTTCATGTTATATACCGTTAGAAAGGCCGCTCTCTCGGCGTTCCCGCTCTGTGGATGTCAAAGAAAAATAAGGTCAGCTATTTTTGGAAACGGAGTTTGAAATACCGTTGCTAAGGTGTTTAATGTCTGAAGAGAGTAAATCTTCTGAGACCGTTTTTTCAAAATGACCGCTGCTTCAGTACCCAACTTGAAATGCCTGTAACTCCTATTCTAATTAACTCACATTGTTCATTCTTATATCAAAACAAACAGAAATGAATGCAGAATTCAAAAGTATTAAAACCCCATTTTGTCCAAAAATGGACTTAGCACTGGTTTTGTCGTGGCTGGTCACATATGTGCAGTGGTTGCTGAGTTATTACAGTTTGAAACCCTACAGATACATACCAAAACAGAGCTTTTCCAGAAAACAGAAGTTTGAGCTAACTTTTGCATATCAACCCCCTACTTGTAATGAAGCTACATCAATAAATTATATGGCCCAGAGCTAATTCTGACATACATCCAGCTGTATGTAACGAGACCAAATACTTGCCTAATCTGTTCCCCAGTATGAAAGAAGCAACTTGATAAGGTGGAGTGTTACACAGACAAAATTGTTTCTGCACTGTTATGGCAGTGCGTATCTAGAGAAGTAAAAAATAACCATTTAGTGGTAGATTTGAAATATGAAACTCTTGGAGAATATGTTAGAATGAGTCACCTTTCTGAATTGGGTTAATTCTCAAAATAGCAGGAGTGCCCCCCTTGGATGAATGTTCAGCCATATCTCAATTTGGGCAAAGTATCAAATAGACTCAATTTGGGAGGACTAGTAGTAACAGACAACAACTGGCTACATAATCCCTGAGATCAATAATGGAGGTGCTAAATAGGATAAAACTTTTCTGCAAATCAGAGTGATAGACACCAGGGACAGGATTTAGATGCATTCAAAATACAAGCACAAGCCACTATCCTAGGTCTGCTATGTCTTCACTACTGCTTCTTAACATAAAGAAATCAATATGGGCCCATCATTTCACTCTTCAACTGGCAAGAGTTGTTGGTGATAGTGAGTGCAAATACAGCAATAGGAGCAAAACATGCATTGATGTACCAACACACACACACACACACACACACACACACGAAGAAAGTGACACATTGTTTCAAAAGATGAGATGAATCATTCCCAAATGTCAGTTACTCTGTTGAGACTGTGCTGCAGCTCTTATTTGACTGCTGCTGGAATAATAAACTTTTAGAAAGGAAGTAAAATATAGTCTGGGCAAGTGATAACTGTGCCAAATAGTGCAATATCAAGGAAAGAGTGCCTCAGCAGTACTTGCTGCTGTTGATGAAAATAAGGGTGGAGGGACGAAACAGATAGATAGATAGAGAGAGAGAGAGAGAGAGAGAGAGAGAGAGAGAGAGAGAGAGAGAGAGAGAGAGAGAGAGAGAGAGGGGAGGGAGAGGGGTGGTGGTGGTTAGGAGGTCAGGGATCATTCCCATTTTTGATTGAGAAACATCCTGTCACACAGGCTCTGCCACTTTTGCCCATGAACTGAATAATGACACATGCAAATTAGGAATCAGGGCCATTGACTTTGGCCATTCAATTATGGTTTATTTGCATAAAATGATAAAGATGATGTGGGAAACTCCTGTCCCATAATAATGCAAATCATATGACATGCAAGTTAGAGATCATCAGCCACATAATAGCTGAAACATTTGCTGAAGTGGTTGAAAAACACTGACCTATTGTTGCCAAATCCTGTCTACACAGGTATGGAAACAATCGATGTCTAGTTCTGGAAACAAGGCCATAACATTATCGATACATTATTCAAAATGGCTTGATATGAGCAGCCACAAAAACTGACAAGCCACAGTGATTTGAAAGGTGAACACACAGGGAAATATTAATCAATGTCACAGTACAACGTTCAGCACAACAGTGATCAAACATGTGGATGGTGAGAAATTCGCATTGTCAGCAGAAGACACTGCTGACAATCTACATCCAGTGGATTAAAGACTCCAACAATACTGACTCCGAAGATATTAATGTCATCAACAGAAACATCTACCAAGAAAATATTAAATCACACAGCACTAGGAAAACACACAACTGTGAGAAGTTGGACTCTCTAGAAGATCATGCAGCACTACAGAGCAGTGATGTATGCTGGATGCAAGCAACTTAAAAGAGCAAGTAAGCGAAAGAGCGGGTTAAGCAGTGCACCAATGCCCAGCCATGGGGTGCTGCAACAGGGCAGCTGGTGCTCACCATTCGCCCTCGCCACCAGCACTGCTGCCCTCTGCTGGCTTTGGGACACCTGCCTCTGCCTGCCTGGCAGCCTCATCACTGTCCATCCTGGTTTGCTTCCTGTAATTCAAACAATGGCCTGACCTTCCAAGACCTCCCATCCAGCAGCACCCTATCCGTAAATCTGCCTGACACTCCCATGAATCAATGGCTTATATTCCTACTCAAGACAGTTCAGCTGCAGTAAGCAGACAGTTAAGTGTGCACAACCTCCCAGCGAATTCTAGGATTGATGTCTGTTGGAATCATTTATCCCACTTCATTGTGTTGGGCAGTCCATGCTATCACTATAAAGATGGCTGCATAGTTGAGACCAATCTGAGGAGTCACACTATCTTGATGTCATTTAAGGCAGAGCCTTCATTGATGTCAGTACTCAAGATTGACATCCATAACTAAAGAGGGGGCCCCATTTTTTGCCAAGCCTATGGCAATAAGAGAACTTGAAACATAGCTCTACCAAATCTCCCTCCTGTCTGACAGGTGGTTTTTCTTCAACAGTATTCATTGTTCTGGAGGAGCAACTGCTGCTATCAACATTTCTAAATCATGTTGAAAGCATTCGAAAAGGTGTCAAAAACAAATCTATAGCAAAGGTAGTTACCTCGTGATGTGAACTTTCTTTTCACTGGCATCCAACTTTTGACGACATCCGACATTGTAAGAACTGAAAAAGACAAGACAGATAATGAATCAGTTTCTTTAATTTGTCTTGCATTTTCAACAATAATATTTCCTTTCAAAAGAAGTGATGACAACTGGTGCAACCATAAATAGTTGAAAGAAATATCATTTCGTTCTGCTCATGACTACTCTGACTATCCTGGTGGCAATATCCCAAAGAAATGTTCATGCAAAATCTGAGGATGGTTTTTATAGTACTTATACACATTAAATTAATTGAAGTTGTTATTCCACCTGTTGATTTGAGCTCATGTGTGTGACAGTTAAGGGGGTACATGGGGTAGAAAAACGGGATTATAGTAAAAATTTAATTGCTCAAGAAGTATGAAAGCTATGTTTATGAAATTTTTTACACAACACAAACTTAATATGAGGTATATTCACACAAAATTTTATTGTCTCGAAGTGACTAGTTTGTAAGTTATAACAAAATCACAGAAAAATACAAATACCAATTTTTGCCCCAAAATTAAAGTGGCCTAGGGTAAAGATAGCTTCTTGAAATGTTTACTGTATATTTTTGAATGTATATAGTATACCATAAAACCAATAAGAAATTTGAAGCTTGATTTTGTTTGTTTTAATTCTAGTTTATTAATCTCACCATGCCAGGAGTGTGTTTTTGGGTTCACAGTGCCATCTGCCACCAGAAAAATGTGTGAGTGTTCATGGATACATTCATTATATCTTACTGTATAAAGTAGACCTTCTTCTTTTGTACAATCATTGATAACTACAAAATGTTTGATTTCAGCAATTTGGTAGAGGGGAAAAACACATCAAAGCAGTCCCTCCTGATAATGTCACACAACTAAGCAGCAGTCTTGTCCAGAAGTCTGGCGTAAAAGCTGGAAACTACCATGATGGTCTCACGCATTCCTGCACTTTCACAACACATGCATCCATTCACCAAGATTTCCTCACCTGTCAGACGATGGTGTGGATATGTCATCACCAGATACATCTTCATCATCATCATCTTCTTCCTCTTCATCATCAGAATTGTTTTCATCATCTGGGTCTGCCACATCACTCTCGTAGCCTTCTTTGTTCTTTTCCACCACCTCCATGAAGTCCAGCTCTGCCAAGTACTCATCTCCATACTGCTTGCCATCCTGGAAACCCCAGACAAGTCATACATCATATGCACAGGAGCCCTAGGCAAAGAAAGTAGCTCCATCACTTCCTCGACTGAGCAAAAAGGTAAGGAATTTAAGGTATTGGACTAATACTGAATGTCAAGAGTCCAGAAATCATTACCTGTAGCAACTAAGACACATATCGCTTTGAGAAGTATCAGCTAATGACATCCAGAGATCTGGACAGAAGTACTTATTACACTGAATGAAACTGTCATCAATACCCATATGTGATCCTCCATCACAAAAAGACTCACTTGTTGCATTTTGAACATTTTGATATATGTATGTTTTCAAAAAGAGCACATAACAAGCTTCTCAATGGTGAAATAATCATGAACATATGACTACCCTACACGATTTCACATGACTTTGAAGATCGACACCCTAAAAATATGCTTTTTGAGAAAAATGCGTTTTAAGTTTACATACATTATACCCCTTTTTCCCTAGCAACCCTTATTCTAGACTCATGCAATTTGCCACATAGATGAAGCAGTGGTTTTTGGCTTTGGTTGGCAGCCTAGGGTATTCCCCCGTCAATCTGTTGCAGTGGTGGCTACGAAACTTTGAGAAAATGCTTGATGTTGACAATCGGTTCGCGGACGTTTTCTTGTAAATGATTTGCCACCACACCCAAAAAACATCATAAAGCATATACTTACATGTTGATTTCAAACACGAAACTTACTCATACAATGAAGAAGGGATTAGAGAAGCGAAAAACCCCAAAGTCTCGAAGTTGACCACTATAACCCCCACCTCCTTTGTGGGCGGTTTGCGCAAAATGACTCGACTGCGCAACCAACTCATTTAGCAATGGAGAGTCACATATTTCACATTCATCATCCAAAATTTTAAATAAGTAAAGTCAATTTTACACAGAAAATAATTTCCAGTTATTTGAAATGACTTAATCCTCTCCTCCCAGGCCACTCACCTCATTAGCACCTTTCTCTGTCAGCAGCTGGCCTGCATATATGCAGATAAAACCACCTTGGGGAATGTCATCCAGACACCGAAGTCCCCAGCCCCTGCACACACAGACACGATAGTTTGAATGCACATTATTGTGTTCTCATAAGCCACGCCTGTCTTATTACAATGCGTTATCTACCCATCATCTCACACACACATGTATACCCTATACATCTCCTTCACTTTAGTGCACCTTCATTTTTCCACTGTGGCTCCATCCATACTGTGTGACTACATCTACCTAGCGCATCTTTTCCACTCACCTGGTATGTCTCCATCTACTCTGAGTGCACCAGCAACAAAGCATGTCTCCATCTAAATACTGTATCACCACCCACCCAATTAGTATCCATCAGCCCATATGTCCACCAACCAAAAAAGAAATACATCATTTGAGAGAGGGAGGGAGAGGGAGGGAGGGGGAGGGAAAGAGAGAGAGAGAGAGAGAGAGAGAGAGAGAGAGAGAGAGAGAGAGAGAGAGAGAACAAATCCATCTATCAAGTGCATCTTTCATCAGTTTAGTGTGTCAAACTGCTATTATTTTCATGGCCACAGGAAATTAGAAGAATGAGTTCATCTGTACTTGAGTCTGTGACAACTTACTTGGTCCTTTCATTCAGACAAGGTTAAGAGATCTCAGAGATGAGGAGAACATACCTTGTATCTGTTTTGAAGACCTGCAATCTCCGGCGTAAGCCATTCTGTGCAACTCTGTTGTGACACCTCTTGTTGCACTTGCACCGTGGGTTGCACTCATAGATTCTGCAAACAAATTGCAAACCGTCTCTCAACTACAATTTTAGTGTACTAAAAAATGTTTAACCCATTGCTTACGCAGCTCAACCACGTGGTTGCGATGACGCCAACACCCTTTGGCTACGCAGCTCAACTACGTGTTTGCGGTCGCCAAAATGAAATTTTCCTATCTACGTGGCTGTTTCAAGGGAAGTAAATCGTACAGCACTTTATGCGGTAACCAATCTGTGTTCGCTGGAGTTACCTTTTCTTTAGTATAGTCCCCGTGAGAAAGCTAGATGTAGTAGAAGCTACGCTCACCCTACGTCGCGTTTTCGCGCTTGTCGACATGGCATCGCGTTGTTGGTGATTGAGCGGTGATGAAAATGACAAAGTATTAGAAGTGTGGATGGAAGAAGGGTCTGATATTGAAGATCTAGGTGGATATTGGACTTCTGAAGAAGATCTTTATGATTCTGATGCGGAAATAGTCCCAGTCAACGAGAATGAAGCGGTGGCTGACAGCGAAGACGAATCGATTTCGTGGCTGAAAGCGGAAACGGATTGACTTCGTCGCCGTCGACGTCAGAAAGAGAGGAAGAGATAGAAACGGTTTTTACAGCAGACACAGACATCGATTCGGATGCACAGGATGCCGAAAACCTTAGAACTCTACTCCTCCAATGAACTGTACCACACAAAAGAGGACTATGCCGAGTAGGGCGCCTTCTTTCTCTCAGGTCATTTGAGACTTTTCTTCTATTCAGACAGAGACAGATTGCAGTGAGTAAAGTGTATATTTTCTAATTTCACCTCTCTGACTTGCTAAAAAAAAATCATTTTCAAGCATTTTTTTATCCTGTAGTCAATCATTCATCAATATAGTTTGATGTGGAAATACTGATTTCAGAACTGTTGTGCAAAATCTATCTCTTGACTATTAGTACAATACATTAGGTGTAAAAAAAAAGAAAATCAAAATTGCATGTACCTGGTGTTAAAAAACAAATTTCCCCAATTTTCTTACTGCATATTGTAACTATCCAGCACTTCAGCTAGAAAGTGCAAATGATTTTCTTTCTTGTGGTACCAAATATTAAACAGTTATTCAAAATTTGGACTTTGTACGATTTTTTGAAAACTTAAAAAAACACTGCGTACAGAGGTAAAATTCCTAATGCTATCCCTGCGTAAGCAATGAGTTAAGGTAGCAGATGTGGCAACATTACGGATCATGCATGTAAGGCTGGACCAATTAAATAGTGGTTAGATGATTTCTGTATGTACAGGGAAAGGAAAATAGGGGAGAGGTCAGGAATGGAGATGCAGTAAAAAGATAGAGCCCGAGAAACAGCTTGAGACCTGCAGATGGGGGAATACCAAAAGCAGAATCTGGTGGAGCAGGAGCTGAAACATTGAAGACTAAACTTGCACAAAAGCAAGTCATTAGAAGCTCAAGAAACGGCAAAAGCAAATGACAAACGAGAAGCAAACCCTAGACATGCAGAAATATATAAACCTTAGAAAGTGCAGGAGTAGCAAAGAAAGGGAAAGATAGGAGGGGAATCCTGCAAAGAAAGAAGAAAAATAAAGGAAGGAAGAGCAAGCAGAGAGGGCAAAGGATCAAATGCAGGACAAGGAAAAGGAGGCAGAGGAAGAGCTTACCCTGTCAGTATTGGTTCTTTGAGCAAACGGTTGGTGTAGCCAGCATATTCATATGTCTCTCCCAGAGCTGTGGTCTGCTGGATGGTTAACTGCTGGCAGGAACACTTGGACTTGTCCTGAAAACCCAAACCACTAATACTCAATACCTCAATACTAATGTCACAAGTGCATCGCTATGAATACTCTGTCGTGTGAATAGATCAGCACTGTCAAAACTACTCTCCACAGCAGACATAATCCCACACTAACAACAACTGTCAATAATTCTCTACTGTAGACATAACTCTGTACCTTCACTATAAATCAGTGCTGTCAACGTAACTCGGTGCTGCTAATAGCTCTGTACTATCAACATTGCTCAGTACTACCAGCATAAGTATGTTCAGCATGCAAAGGTCTGTAATGACATCATAGTTCTGTACAGCTGGCATACCTTTGCACTGTCAACACAGTCCTACTATAAGTGCTACTCATACAGCAGTTTTCAGTGTAGAGGCACATGTGAGCGAGCAAGCAAGCCTGATTATCAAAATATTACCTCACCAGCAACATCACTTTTTTGAAAACCAGTTTTACCAAAGACCATTCATTTCTTTACACAATCTTTCCTGATATATCTGGATGGACTTACACAGTTCTTAACTGGCTGACAAAAGAATCACATATCTACAACACTTTTCAAGATGCCCGGCATGACAGTGGCAACAACAGAAAGGCAGTTACGTTGGATGATAAGAATGCACCTTGCAGTTGTCAGTGCAGTCGCAGTAACTCATGAATTCTAGGTCTGTGTTGATGACAACTCCCTTGGCTGGTATTCTGTGATTGCAGTACTCCACATAGTCTGGGTACTGGCGGTCGATGGTGTTGGTGCACGAGATGGGAACTTCCTCTTTCCCATATGACAGATCCTTGATGTCCATGAAGGTCTGCAGGCATGGGGAAAGCAATTCACTCCTTAACTTGATATAAAGGGAATATTTTTTCATGTTAAAACTCAACTTGAAGAGGGATCTGGAGATTAGCAATGTGAAACGCACCCATTCATTCAAAGATGATAAAATGCATAGAATTTTTAAAGTTTGAGTTTATTTTGCATGTCAGAGGACATCCTTTCCTATTTCAGGTCTGGGTGTACACCAGTGTGTGTGTGTGTGTGTGTGTGTGTGTATACATGTGTGTTTCAAAATGTGTGTGCACATCTCCATGTGCATATGTAGAGTGTGTGTGTGTATGTATACATGTGTGTGTGTGTGTGTTTCAAAGGGGGTGTGCGCATCTCCATGTCTGCACATGTGTGTGTAGTGTGTGTTTTGGTAGGTGTGTGTATCTCCATGTGTGCACATGTGTGTATGTAGTTTGTGTGTGAGTGTGTGTGTGCGCATGTGTGTGTGTTTATTTGCAATTCAGGTGAATGCTTGAGTGAGTGTGAACATGTATATTTGAGTATGTGCATGCTTGCACAAGCAGGTATACATAGAAGCAAGCATGAATGCCTGCAAAAGTTACCTTGACCGAGACAAACTCGCTGTGAACCTGCAGCTCAGAATCCATACAGAAAAGATCAATAGTCAGTTTGGAGTTGGTGATCTCTAGGTAGGCATCCACTTCATCCATTGTGCGCAGGCTGCGAGCGCATGGTGCCCGGTATACCACCGTCCGCTTGTTGCTGGGCCGGTGCTTGCATACCTGTCTGAAATGAGTGGAACGTAACAGTCAAATATCTGCAAATACACTCAGCTGGCCAGCCACAGAGATGTTCTCTTCCAGTCGGCCAATTACAAAGCAGCTCTTTTCTTAGGAGAAATCACAGGGCAACTCCTTCAATCTCTTGCCAAGAGGTAGTATAATGCAGCAGCAATGTCCTTCATCACCATACATTTTCACAAGTGGCTGATGAGAGTGTAAAATACATCCTATCAAACACAAAACAGTTACTTTCCTCAATCCATTCAAATGCTCTAGTGACTAGTGACAATGAAGCAATGGTACAGGCAAAAAACATATTCCGATCACTGTTTTGTGCACCGAACGGTGAGGACTCAGGGCAAAAGAATCCAGAATAATTCCATGTTAGTTCTCTTCCATGGGAGAGAAATTGTTGTCAGCATTAACATGAAACCACTACCACTATTTTCATCATCATCATTACCTTTCCCAGCCACAATGCAGAGGGACAAGCAGAGGATTACGCTCCTTGCACTTGTATGGGTCCTCCTCCATGTCTCTCAGACATTGGGGGCCACAAGTGTGAGGGACTGGCAACAGAGGAAGTTACACTCATTTCACCCTCAGGAAAGCTGACTCACAAGAAAGCAAGCTACATCAATTCAAATTGCACATATTTATGTATTTCTGCAACATGACTTATCTCTTTAATAAACAGCACAGAAAATCAAGTAAAAGAATCCTTGACACACTAAGTCAATAGCATTCAAACCATACAAACATAAGTATGAGCTGATACACACACACATGAGAAGAGCATGGCATGGTACGTTATATTTACCCTCACACAAAATGGCCCTTTCCCCCCCCACTTACTGCAACTGTAGTGGCTGCAGTTACAAGCAGTCTAGTGTTGATTCCTCCAATAAATAAATAAATGTCTCAGTCACATGGCTCCTATCACACTATTGCACAAAGGTGTCTGAAGGTTTGAAAATGCATTGCTCTTTTCACTGCTAGGGGAGATGATCTTACTGGAGCATCATGACCAGAATTAGGTAAACAATTGATACTGCAATTTGAGTAGGAAACTACAAAAACATTAATATATTTCATGGTCAGGCTCAAATTTTCAAGCATTTGCCTCCATGAAACCATTACTAATTTTGGCCCCATCATTTATCATTGCCATAGCAACACCGCGGATAGCCTACCTAGGATGGCATGACGTTTCCTTTCTTCGACTCTTAGTAAAGAGGCATTCCCGGGTGTCTACCCTTGATAGCATGGCAGCCATCCATGGATTACAAGAGTGCACTTACTCATCTGTTTCCTGGGCTTGTCCTTGATGTCCAGCACTGTGTCCATCCTCTCTCCCTGAACCTTTTCTGCTGCAACAAGCAAAGCCTGTCATTGAAAGTGCTCTAATGTCTCATGTACATGTGCATCCATGGGTTGGAGATATAGCTAGCTAGCTATCTCCATAGCAATCCTGTTCTCAAAGTCTCAGTGAGATGGCATTCATATCCTCATCCTTATTCTTTCAGATATAGCCCAGTAGCCCAGTTGAGGACAGACAGAAAAATGTTATTCCCTATACAGTATCTTGTATAAAGCTTACTTTCAGGGGGGAGAACAACACTAAACCAATCATGGAAATGAACACAAGAGGGAGGCTCAGCCATTACATTTATTCCTTGGCCTTTTCGTGTCAATACAGAAATCTAGGCACCTCTGCATCCCTATATCATTCTAAAGGACGACTGAAATGGTGCAAATGACTCAGAAAGTCTTTTAAAATGTGCAATGATTCTACTTTTGCACTGTGATAAAATCTCTCAACTCCACCAACTGTTTTCTCAAGACTCTTCGGAAATGGTGAGCAACATGCAATAACATTTCGTCAGGTTCCTAAAAAAGTAGTCATTCTAGTTATAAAAACAGAACAAAAGAGAGGAGGAAATTTGATTAAAAAAAGAAAGAAAGTTCTTTTATTCCAATTAATTTACTACTTTTCATTGGCTGCTGTCACAGACAATAAACTCCTAGTCCTAGCCTCAAGAAAAAGTATGCAAAATAGTGCAGCTTTCAAAAAGATATTGTATGAGAATAATCAGTGTCATTTCATAGATATATTATTGATGAACAATTCTGAATTATGGAATGGACAATGATTCCAGGGTTTCTCATCAAGAAAAATGTGGTCAAATGAAATGCAAAATGTGTACTATTGTACAAATTGTTTTTGGCTCTCATTAATCTATGGACCTTCTCACAGTTTTCATTATCAATTCATGATTTACCTTCAGAAGATGACTGAAACTTATCAAAATGCTAGTCCAAAATTGTGTTGTCAAAAGCCTGCATGTCCATGAAACTACTTCAAGCAAGCTGGATAAGCAGAGTGACTCATTAAAAAATCATAATAAATAATTTATTTGAAAAAATTTAAAAGTAAAAAAAGTACTCTCATGTGACCCCACTGCTAGAAATTACAAACAAGGCATCTTCAAGGCTGTAGAAACATCACCCCAACCATTCTCCCCCAGACTTTCAATTATCAAGTGTCTAGGCACTGGATATGAGAGGGCTATTGGCTGTGCTTACCCTTCACCTCAGCAGTACCACTAGTCAGCCTCTCATGCAGCACACTGGCCATATCTCGAGGTCTACCAGAGCTGCCAGTCTGGAATGCATCTGTAATGTGAAGGGAGTTGCGTGCTGCAATCACTGACACTCCCATTTCTCCATGTGTTTTCAAACTACACGTGGTTGGCTATGCCTTGAGACAATGAAATTCATTTGCTCAGACCCTCCCTAGGCACAATGTGAGCAGAATTCTACAGTTCATTTTGCAGGAATTCAGAACAGAGCATTCTCCCTGGGTCAAGTCTGACACTGAAGGACTTCCTGTCACTAATAACTGCAAACTCTGGCACACTAGCCTTTCAATACTCCAAGCTTTTATGTATTGTAGGGGAGACATAGCAGTGCATTAAGTCTACATCCGAATTTTAAGTCATTTTGAAATGAATGTATTTTCTGTTTACTTAACTTCTGTACCATAAAGTCTATAACCTCTCTCTGCCTCTTTTCCACCATCCCCCCATCCCACCACACACAAGTCAAGGGGGCAATATGTATGTAAAACTTCATGCATAACCCACACAAAAAATGTCTTGTTTAGTTATGAAAATCTTTCTCAGATTAGTGATGTAGAGGCCATTTTACGAACAGCTTCATTCTAGCTTGAAATTGTAACCCATTGTTGCATTACTTCTTGTGCTTTCTCAAACTTGAAACTTTAGTTTTGTATTTAAAAAAACCCTCATTACATCCCAATTCATATGGAGCAACAAAACAAAAAATTTTCCAGCAAAGTTTTGCTTGCTATCAATTACAAATACAGTCTGCAAGAATCACTAATGATTTTTAGAGATTACCTGGCAAAGATTGGTTGTGTAACCTCCATTTTGAGTTATTGTAGATCAGGTTGACTGTACATAAGCATTCCCTTCCTTTTGAAAAAATATTTTAAATACATGATACATGCGTCTTGAAATTTATGCAATACCTCCCCCCCAAAAAAACCACACAAACAAACCCCCAAAAACCATTCTGACAACCACGTCTCACTCAAACTGAACCCAAGGGCAATTTTGTGCAGGTGAAACCTCATAAAGTCAATCATCAATGGTGTATTAAGCAAACAACTTGTCTGTCATTCAAACTGTTCTTCACAACAATTGGCCCACCTACTCATAAAAAGTTCTTCTCAGAATGTGCAACTAGAGCAGCTGACCGAGTTATCAGGCCCATGTAGGTATCGGACTTGAACTATCTTGTTTTTCATAACATTAAAGTTGAAGGATTTCCAAAGGGACTCACCTTTACTGTCTCTGTTGGAGGAGGCAGAGGTAGGAGGCTTGTTGCGCCCCATCTTCATCCAGGGCCCCACCCAAGCAGGGTTGGGAGTGAACTCTTCCTCAATGAAGCGAACACTCCCTGTACTCTTCTTGGCTGTGGCACCTTTTCGCAATTTGGTCACTGCAAACAGAGGCTTCAGTTCCAGACCAGTCTTCTTGGATGAGGGCACAGCTACAAAGAGGCACAGCTAGCCTACCCCAGATTTTCAGTTTCCATATTCTGACCGGCAAAATGTAGTATAATCCATATTTTGGAACCAAAATTTGTATTTTTCACAAACTCGTCGTATCAATGTAAGTTGGGATTTGACCATTGTACATATTCACTGCATTTTGAAATAACTGAAAATGACTGACGACTACCAGAACTAAACATTCACTTCAGAAAAGAAAATGCAGCTCACTACATAGCTTTTGGCCGCTATCCCGCTACACTGTGGGCAGCTGGTGTCATCCCCGGTTACTCAGCACTGCTTTCTTTCAGCTGCTGGTTATATAAGCTCTTGAATTGGTCTAGTTCTTTGCTGGCGTACACTGTAGCAGCAGGTTTGGACTTGAGGACCAGCAAACTCTCAAGTGTACTGTCACCTAAACTGGATAGCTCTGTGCGGTTCTTCCTTACGCAGGAAAACACTCGCTCACAATGGGTGCTTGAATGGAGGATTGTCAAAATCCCACCCATCACAGCAGACAGCTCTTTGTAGGGCTCTATCTTCCCAACTGCAGCCCACTTTTCGTCCATTCACCCATGCCAAAATCGAAACAAACAAGGGTCAGTAACTCTGTTACACCTGTTCTCAGTGCTTAGTTATTAAAATGCTTTATTACCGAGACACAATTTCTAAACAAGAAGGGCAAAGCCCATACGACTCACATGCTTGACCATGACCTTTACATGACCTTGACCTTCAGGTGACCTTCAAGGTCAAGGTCAAACAACTAAACCTAGCAATGACATCATATACTAAGAACTGCTTTACACATTTTTCCTACCTAAATACATGTGACCTTGACCCAAGGTCAAGGTCATCCAAGGTCATGCAACACAAAGCTGTTAATTCAAGACATAGGAAGCACAATGGTGCTTATTGGCACTTTCTACCATGAGATATGGTCACTTTTAGTGGTTCACTACCCCATTTTGGTCACATTTCATAAGGGTCAAAGGTGACCAAATGTGTCTTATGATGAATGTATAACATGTGTACTACAATCTTACGAAGTTTGGAAGAGTTATCTTCCATAGTTCAGGGTCAAGGTCACTTCAAAATATGTATACAATCCAACTTTGAAGAGCTCCTGTGACCTTGACCTTGAAGCAAGGTCAATCAAACTGGTATCAAACAAGAAGGGCAATGCCCATACGACCCACATGCTTGACCTTGACCTTTATATGACCTTGACCTTCAGGTGACCTTCAAGGTCAAGGTCAAACAACTAAACCTACCAATGACATCATACACAAAGAAATGCTCTACACATTTTTCCTACCAAAATACATGTGACCTTGACCCAAGGTCAAGGTCATCCAAGGTCATGCAACACAAAGCTGTCAATTCAAGACATAGGAAGCACAATGGTGCTTATTGGCACTTTCTACCATGAGATATAGTCACTTTTAGTGGTTCACTACCCCATTTTGGTCACATTTCATAAGGGTCAAAGTGACCTTGACCTTGATGATATGTGACCAAATGTGTCTCATGATGAAAGCATAACATGTGCCCCACATAATTATTAAGTTTGAAACAGTTATCTTCCATAGTTCAGGGTCAAGGTCACTTCAAAATATGTATACAATCCAACTTTGAAGAGCTCCTGTGACCTTGACCTTGAAGCAAGGTCAACCAAACTGGTATCAATAGATAGGGCTTGCTTTGACCTATATACCACTTGTAGCTGAGGTCGCCATTCTCAATAACGTGGGAGAAAATTGGGAAAATGTGAAAAATGACTGTTTTTGAGACCACATTTATGGCTCCTGTGACCTTGACCTTGAAGCAAGGTCAAGTCACTATGTATGTTTTTTGAGGCCTTGTCATCATACACCATCATGCCACATTTGGTGTTGATAGACTTAATAGTCTCCGAGAAAAATCCAACGTTTAAGTTTTTTACGGACGGACGGACGGACGCCCGCCCGCCCGGACGGACGACACGGCTCAGTACATAGACTCACTTTTGCTTCGCATGTGAGTCAATGATAGGGATTACTTTGCCCTATATACCATATAAAGGTCAGGTATCCAATCTCAAAAACTTCAGAGAAAATTGGGAAAATGTGAAAAATGGCTGTTTTTTAGGCAACATTTATGGCCCCTACGACCTTGACCTTGAAGCAAGGTCAAGTCACTATGTATGTTGTTGTACACCTTGTCATCCTACACCATCATGCATATTTGAGTGTTGATAGACTTAATAGTCTCCGAGAAAAATCCAACGTTAAAGTTTTTTATGGACGGCAGGACGCTCGGACGGACGACACGGGTGACCTAGTATGAAAGTATAACATGTGTACTACAACGTTATGAAGTTTGGAAGAGTTATCTTCCATAGTTCGGGGTCAAGGTCACTTCAAAATATGTATACAATCCAACTTTAAAGAGCTCCTGTGACCTTGACCTTGAAGCAAGGCCACGTCACTATGTATGTTTTTGTACGCCTTGTCATCCTACACCATCATGCCAAATTGGGTGTTGATAGACTTAATAAGTCTCCGAGAAAAAGCCAATGTTAAAGTTTTTTTACGGACGACAGGACACCCGGCTGCCCGGACCCCAGAAGAACGACACTGGTGACCTAGTATGAAAGTATAACATGTGTACTACAATCTTATGAAGTTTGGAAGAGTTATCTTCCCTAGTTCAGGGTCAAGGTCACTTCAAAATATGTATACAATTCAACTTTAAAGACCTCCTGTGACCTTGACCTTGAAGCAAGGTCAATCAAACTGGTATCAAAAGATAGGGATTACTTTGCCCTATATAGCATATATAGGTCAGGTATCCAATCTCAAAAACTTCAGAGACAAGAAGGGCAAAGCCCATACAACTCACATGCTTGACCTTGACCTTTATATGACCTTGACCTTCAGGTGACCTTCAAGGTCAAGGTCAAACAACTAAACCTACCAATGACATCATACACAAAGAAATGCTTTACACATTTTTCCTACCAAAATACACGTGACCTTGACCCAAGGTCAAGGTCATGCAACACAAAGCTGTTAATTCAAGACATAGGAAGCACAATGGTGCTTATTGGCACTTTCTACCAGGAGATATAGTCACTTTTAGTGGTTCACTACCCCATTTTGGTCACATTTCATAAGGGTCAAAGTGACCTTGACCGTGATGATATGTGAACAAATGTGTCTCATGATGAAAGTATAACATGTGCCCCACATAATTATTAAGTTTGAAACAGTTATCTTCCATAGTTCAGGGTCAAGGTCACTTCAAAATATGTATACAATCCAACTTTGAAGAGCTCCTGTGACCTTGACCTTGAAGCAAGGTCAACCAAACTGGTATCAAAAGATAGGGCTTGCTTTGACCTATATACCACTTGTAGCTAAGGTCGCCATTCTCAATAACGTGGGAGAAAATTGGGAAAATGTGAAAAATGACTGTTTTTGAGACCACATTTATGGCTCCTGTGACCTTGACCTTGAAGCAAGGTCAAGTCACTATGTATGTTTTTTTGAGGCCTTGACATCATACACCATCATGCCACATTTGGTGTTGATAGACTTAATAGTCTCCGAGAAAAATCCAACGTTTAAGTTTTTTACGCCCGGACGGACGGACGCCCGGACGGACGGACGGACGGAACGGCTCAGTACATAGACTCACTTTTGCTTCGCATGTGAGTCAAAAATTGGGAAAATGTGAAAAATGGCTGTTTTTTAGGCAACATTTATGGCCCCTACGACCTTGACCTTGAAGCAAGGTCAAGTCACTATGTATGTTGTTGTACACCTTGTCATCCTACACCATCTCTATATATATTTTCGCTGTGTGTGTGTCTGTGTGTGTGTGTGTGTGTGTCTGAGTGACACTCATACGTTTCCACAGTTTTATTCCGATCGACTTGAAACTTGGTATGGGGTTAGGTGTGGACCGGGGTCAGGTCAACGTGGGGTTAAAAAAATGGCGTTGCCATGGTAACCGGAAGTGGGCACAAACAAGACGGCCGCCGAAAACTCAAAGTGCTCCGATTTGACCGAAATTTGGTGTGTGGGTAGGTAAAGTCAGATGACGAAGATCTGTGAAAAAAATTTGGTTACCATGGTTACGTCACGAGAAAAACAAAATGGCGGCTGAGGAAACAATGGACGACTGTGTCGAAGGCGGCGAAGCCGCCTGAGACACAGGGGGCGTGTTCAAGAGGCCTACCGGTACGTACCGGTACGTACCGGTAGCATCTTGAACGACTTGGTACGGCTACCGGTACGTACCGCGCCGGAGAGCCGTTGCGCCCGCTGCGCCGTGCATAGCCAAAATGGCTGCCTTCGGGGAAAGGAAGAAAGTCATCATCACAAATATGCGCTGTGGCACGCATTTCGACCTGTGATTATTACCCAGCCTATGCGAGACGTTACAAGAAGGTAGGCTGATATTGTACTTTTCTTTTTTAAAAGAATAACTGCTCTGAAATAATTACCGGGCAAGATGTGAGCAAACATTTCAAGGACAGAGCAAAACAATTTCAAGGGAAGCAACTCTTATTTTTTACATTTAGCCCTTGGTTTGTGGTGTTACCTCCCTTGAAGAGTGCATCGAACTATTCTTGCTTACACCAAGTCAGCACTGTCGTTTTGACATAAATTTCTATTCGAGCAATGTCGAGCATTCATGCACAGCTACAGCTTAACGTATTTCATCAGCTTCCACAAGGAACAAGCAGTCTGCAGCTGCTGGTTTACTCATTTGGTTGAGAAGCGCAATCCGCGGCGATGAGAAGGCATCTTGGAAGCCATCTTGGCTACCGTTGGGTCATAACGAGTCGTTCAAGAAGGCACACCGGTAGGTAGGCTACCGGTAGGCTACCGGTAGGTCGTCTTGAACACACGGAGGAGTTCCCGTCGACTTGAAACTTTGAATGGGGTTAGTTAGATGTGGGCCAGGGTCAGGTCAACATGGGGTTAAAAAAATGTTGTTGCCATGGTAACCGGAAGTGGGCACAAACAAGATGGCCGCCAAAAACTCAAAGTGCTCCGATTTGACCGAAATTTGGTGTGCGGGTAGGTAAAGTCAGATGATGAAGATCTGTGAACACATTTTTTGGTTGTCATGGTTACGTCACGAGAAAAACAAAATGGCGGCTGAGGAAACAATGGACGACTGTGTCGAAGGCGGCGAAGCCGCCTGAGACACAGGAGTTCCCATCGACTTAAAACTTGGAATGGAGTTAGTTAGATGTGGACCGGGGTCAGGTCATGGTGGGGTAAAAAAAAAGGTGTCGCCATGGTAACCGGAAGTGGGCACAAACAAGACGGCCGCCGAAAACTCAAAGTGCTCCGATTTGACTGAAATTTGGTGTATGTGTAGGTAAAGTCAAATGATGAAGATCTGTGAACACATTTTTGGTTATGGTTACGTAATTAGAAAAACAAAATGGCGGCTGACGAATTTGGCTTTGTATGTGGCTTTGACGCTTTGCGCATTGCCTGGCCGCGAAGCGGCTAGTCATGCATATTTGAGTGTTGATAGACTTAATAGTCTCCGAGAAAAATCCAACGTTAAAGTTTTTTTACAGACGCTCGGACGGACGTAAAGGGTGAGTACATAGACTCACTTTTGCTTCGCATGTGAGTAAAAAAATAGCAAATGGGTGTCAAAATTCGTATATTTTAGGCCTCTGCGTATTTCGGTATTCGAGGTCTAAAATCCATAAAAATACGGACAAATACGTAACAGTAGGCAGGTCTGCTTACATCTCTGAAGCTGATTATCACATTCAACATTTCAAAGGTAAGAAAGAAGCACTGGTTCAAGGAGGTGCATTTATGAGCAGTAAGACAGGTGTGTGTACGAGTGTGCATTTGTGTGTGTGTGTGTGTGAGTGTGTGCGCGCGCATGCATGTGTGTGCGGTTGTGTGTGTGCGTTTCCAGGTGACTGGTGCTAGTGAGAAAGGCATGTTTGTCACTCACCTCCTCCATCTGCACGCTTCATTCTTGGCCTTCCTGGCAAAGAAATAGAGACCACAATGAGTGCCACTCTCAGTCAAGAAGCAGGCTTAAGTTGGGCCATTGAACCAACTACTGCACTTAGCTGCTGCAGGTCACAGAATTCTTGTAAACTCAGTGACAATTTAAAAAAGTACTCCAATCTACGATTATATATATATATAATTCAAAAGAATTTGTACGAGGTATAAGAATTTTTCTTTCCATGTGACATGCATGCACATAACTCTAGAGGGACACATCAAGGTTCAAATGTTTTAACCAAACCCTTCCACAAGTCCCTTGTCTCCAACTACATGGAGGTGAACTTTCTCATACTTAAATGAAACCTATCATTTGAAGTCAAGTTTATCAAGCAGGCCCTGAAAGCACGGAGACCACAATGTTCCAAATGCAAAAAAAAGATATCTAGTCAGATTTAAAAGTATGCTATGACTATGTTCTACTTAGCAGAGGAGGAAAGAAGCACACACTCACAAACACATGTGCACACACAAACTCACACGCACACACACACACACTCTCTCAAACACACATACTGACTTTTGTCAGATGGAGGTACATGAGGTTTGGTTGGGAGCAGTCCCAAGAAACGGTTCATGTCTTCCTCTGTAGCACCCCGTGTGTACTCCACCACCGTCTTTCGGCTCGTCATCTCCAATGAACGTCTGACTTGATCTTGCTGGCCAGTTGCTGCCTTCTTGACCTTCTCTGCATTGGACTAAAACATAGTACCAACATTAAGATGGTGAAGTTCTTTGAATCCTGAACTAACAGTAAACTTGTTCTGACAAAGGTCAAGATAGAAAAACAAATTCTAACATTTGTGAGCACAAAGAATTAACTTCCTCCTGTATCACTAGTTACATGTCCATGAAAGCATATTCATGAGAAAGAATGAAATATGTAGTCCTGATCATCATGATGTTTACAATGGACAGTATTGTTTTAGTAGATGCTGAGGGTGGGGGTGGGGGATGGGAAAAGGAAACTCCATTTTCAGGTTGTTGCACATATTTATTACTTCACTGCTTATGAGGTCATATTCACAATGATGTCATTTAGGCAACAGGTACAGAGAACAAAGCAAGCTTGCTACTGTTAGAAGTAGCAGAAGCTCAGGCACGTGGAGGAAGATATTTGGACAATAAAAGGTATGTCATACATTCTTTCACTGGCCTCTGGTCACTGCAAATCTGACAGGTGCTAGTGGCTGATATCATAGCATCTTGGCCTTGTTTACCAGAGGAGTTTAAAAATATTTGGGCATACTAGCCTGCTGGACTAGTTGGACACAAAAGTTTCTAGCCCACAATCTTATTTACTAGCCCACCTAAATGAATCAAAATGTGAACGCATTTCCCAAACATATTCACTCAAAATGTCTGTACTGAAGATTATAGTGTATGCAATGCATTTTTCACAGATTGAAATCAACAAAGCATAATCCAAAACTGAAAAATAAATGAATGAACAAAAATCATAACTTTAAATTCCCATCAACAAATCAAGATCCGATTCAGAACTGACTGATACTACAAATTTAGATTAACAAAACAAAATTTACACTAGAATCTCACCAGGATAGCACTATGAACTGTACAGTAGTGAGTAGTCAGCAAAAACAAAATTTACACTAGAATCTCACCAGGATAGCACTATGAACTGTACAGTAGTGAGTAGTCAGCAAAAACAAAATTTACACTAGAATCTCACCAGGATAGCACTATGAACTGTACAGTAGTGAGTAGTCAGCAAAAACAAAATTTACACTAGAATCTCACCAGGATAGCACTATGAACTGTACAGTAGTGAGTAGTCAGCAAAAACAAAATTTACACTAGAATCTCACCAGGATAGCACTATGAACTGTACAGTAGTGAGTAGTCAGCAAAAACAAAATTTACACTAGAATCTCACCAGGATAGCACTATGAACTGTACAGTAGTGAGTAGTCAGCAAAAACAAAATTTACACTAGAATCTCACCAGGATAGCACTATGAACTGTACAGTAGTGAGTAGTCAGCAAAAACAATCCAGCTAACTAGGATACAGTCATGCCATGTAAACAATTAAACATGAACCAACTCAAAACTGACTAGAAAGTTTCACAAAACAGACAGCTTTCTGAAATTTAATGACTGTAAACTGTACAGTACTTGGTAGTCATTGAAAACAATCCAGCTGATCTGAACACAATTCAGTCATGTAAAGGGTTCAACATGAACCAATTCAAAACTGACTAGGAAACTTCACTAACATATGGCATTCCGGAACAAAATAGCACAACTGTCAATTATGGAACTTGAGAATAAAAGTAGTTTTAGATCATTCACCCTGCCTTACTGTCATCTTCTGATAGTGATCTCAATGAGCTAACAAAATGTTCCTTTTCAGAACTTGCTGGTCTCTGCCCACCATCCCACCCCCTCCCCAACAATTTCTTTTTTTCTGGTGGTGGTTTACTCACATCACTCGTGCACACAACAAATACTACTGGTCAAGAATGCTGAATTCTATTTTTAGCTCACAGCAAATGAAGCCAACAAGAAGGGCAAAGCCCATAAAACTCACATGCTTGACCTTGACCTTTATATGACCTTGACCTTCAGGTGACCTTCAAGGTCAAGGTCAAACAACTAAACCTACCAATGACATCATACACTAAGAAATGCTTTACACATTTTTCCTACCAAAATACATGTGACCTTGACCCAAGGTCAAGGTCATCCAAGGTCATGCAACACAAAGCTCTTAATTCAAGACATAGGAAGCACAATGGTGCTTATTGGCACTTTCTACCATGAGATATGGTCACTTTTAGTGGTTCACTACCCCATTTTGGTCACATTTCATAAGGGTCAAAGTGACCTTGACCTTGATGATATGTGACCAAATGTGTCTCATGATGAAAGTATAACATGTGTCCCACATAATTATTAAGTTTGAAACAGTTATCTTCCATAGTTCAGGGTCAAGGTCACTTCAAAATATGTATACAATCCAATTTTGAAGAGATCCTGTGACCTTGACCTTGAAGCAAGGTCAATCAAACTGGTATCAAAAGATAGGGCTAACTTTGCCCTATATACCATATATAGGTGAGGTATCCAATCTCAAAAACTTCAGAGAAAATTGAGAAAATGTGAAAAATGGCTGTTTTTTAGACAACATTTATGGCCCCTGCGACCTTGACCTTGAAGCAAGGTCAAGTCACTATGCATGTTTTTTGAGGCCTTGTCATCATACACCATCATGCCACATTTGGTATTGATAGACTTAATAGTCTCCGAGAAAAATCCAACGTTAAAGTTTTCGGACGCCCGGAGGGACGAAACGGGTGAGTACATAGACTCACTTTTGCTTCGCATGTGAGTCATCAAAAACATAACCAGAACTATTGCGGCTTGTTAATATGACAAACATGGCAGAAACTGTGGCAGATGATATGACCACAGACTCTACATAGTGTCAGTGATTTGACAGTTGATATCAAGTAATGGACAATTGAAAATAGCATTCAAGTGCTTCAGGTTTTTTTACTCACCCGATAGGCAAGTGACTCAGCAGTTTTGAGTCGTTGAATGCAATTTATACTTGCCTCAGGCAACCAGGAGAGTGGGTTTGAACATCCCCGTTAACAGAAATTCCTAAATCTGAAGGCCAGGCAGTCTCTTGATCTACCCCCCACCCCCAAACTGTCTTCCATTCTCCATGCAAAACCATCTAGCCTCACATACAGCCCATTCTTTGCCTCAAAAGAAATAACACAAAGGCTATCCTGGCATAGTCCTTCACAACATTATGACTAGCTGGCTGGTCATAGCCTCAAACCTGATGAACCTGCCTCATCTCCCTATGCCACAGCAAACCATGCAGAATCCTATGACATATGACATTGAGGAATGCAGAGGATATCTAGTGGCACCACTGAATATTTCATCAAAGACAGAAAAAGATCCCTTTCAAATAGAAGGACAGCAAAGACAAGGATGTAGGGAGCTCACCAATGCCTTGTATAGTGGTTCAAGACGGGTAGAACCTCTGTAAATCCACTCTGTCCTTTTGTCAGCATGGAAGTACATCTTGACCAAGCTGGCATCCACCTCCATCACCTTGGCAGACCACCTGCAGAGGGTTCACCACAGACAGATGATGACTAACACTGGCGATGGATACACATCAATCCACATGATTATGCTCTAACCTTGGTCCAGTGGCAAGTACACCAACTGCCACCTCCAAGTACTCATCTTGATTTTAAAGACTTCAGTTTCATAAGATACTATCACCTTTCCTCTGCAATTCTACTATACTTCATCTGTGAAAATGTGATTATTGACATTATGCCAAAGACAAAATGCCAATCTTATGAAGTTGACTTCTAACTGACAGCCATCCAGTTGGTGTTGGATAGGAAATTGATGAGCTGTCTTCAAGTTGGGAATCAACAAATCCATGGTTCTAACGTAATTTCCATATGCAAATAATAAAGGTTTGTCTGTCTGTAATAAATTTCTACTGTTGACACTAGCACATGTGCTGTTGTCACTGAGGAAGTATGTTGATGCCTGCCCTATAAATTGATGCACTTTGTTCATGGCAGAAATGGTTGGTTTTTTGTTGTTTTAAAGAGGGTGTGTGCTTTACATAAAGAGGTGTCTTGTAGTACCAAAAAAATAAAATAAAATGTGTGTTTGTATGTGTGTGTGTGTGTTGATATGCAACAGCATTCTGCAGTGCAGGGTCACATTTCATGAAAGGTTATTCTTGGTAGCTGAAAAAAAATCCTAAGGCAATTATATATGTACCATTTTATGGACATTCCATACACAGGTATCTATCTGAATTATTCCAGGCTTTTCCTTCTTTCAGCATAAGAAGAGGGTCTAAACATACTTTCAATGTTGCAGGCATCAAGAAAGAAAAGCTCACCATTTTCCATTCCACTCTGTTTTCACAATCTGTCCCTTTTGCAGTCGAACCATAGGCCTCTAGAAAAGACAACAAATAGTTGGTTAGACTTCCACAGGCAAGCCACACAAGTGGACTTGTTCAAGGAGAGGGATGCGGGAAATACAGTGATGATGATGTGACACAAAAGCTGACAGGCCACAGCATCTGATTGGCTGTTTTACATAGGATGTTTATGTTTGAAAATGTCTATGTAAAAATGCAGCCAATCAGGTGCTGTGGCCTATCAGCTTGTGTGTTACATCATTATAGCCATTTTTCCTGCGCCCCTCTCCTCGGCCAAGTCCACTGCAAACATTTTGAGTAGCAGCAAAATACTATTATTCACACCATCACCTCAGCCATCATCATTCTTCATTTTTCCTTACCTCTTGTGAGTTCTTATCATCTCCAGTTTCAGTCATAATGACCTATTTTATCCCCATAATTACCAAACACTATTGGAATGAAATAGTAATAACTCATCACATTAGCAAGCTCCCTTCCTTAAGGTGTTATCAATTACATCATTCAGGTCTTAACTCCCACTCTCTACACTCCACACATATCCTGAAGAGATTGTTATATGATGGGGCTCAGGTTGTCTTCACTAGAAAAGGTATCTAGGGGTTAATCATCACCATCCTGCAACATTTACTCACCTTCCAATCTATCAAGGTTGAATAGGACAACACAGGAAAGATTGAGGGGAGGTTTGATTACAAGAATAACTTAAATGATAATTAACAATGGATAATAAATTCTTATTCTGATAAACCAAATAAAAGTACAACACATTAACATCATGGTTTAGCAAGCCAGCCTTTTACCAAATATTCACTAATCTGAGGGTACAGTTCATTTCAGAGTCTGAGGTGAGGAGACAATACCGTGGAGTCAGAATTGTTGACCTAGGCTTTGGTTTTCAGGGGAAGGTGAAGCTTTAATGCTGAAGGGTGACGACTTATGAGCATGGCGGGCCCATGGGGTATGGGCCTGCCTGGGTCGGTCTTGACTTCCATGTTGTCTGGGAAGGAAGGGTAAGGAGCTGGGCATCTCCCCTCTGTCTGTCGACATGGTCAGACATAAGGCGCAACTTGGTATCTTCGCTGGTCTGGCAGTAGATCATCCTTTCCTCTGGACGCATTGGCATGGCCACATTTCACCCCAAGTCCTTGCGGTGGGGCATTAGCAGTATTCCTAGGGTCTGGAGTGTTGGAAGCTATGGGCCGGGGTCAGGCATTTCCCCTCCCATCTCTTGTTGACTTGAACACAGAGCCAGAGCGCAGGATCGAGAGAGAGATAGGAGGTGGGGTGCTTTATCGACTCCTAAGTGAAGTCTTGAGTGAAGGTTTCTCAGAGCCGCTCCAGGATGAACCAATGGGGTTGGTGGAATTTGGCAAGAGTTAATTCTGTTCACCAAGCTCCAGGTTGGACCAATTGCGAGTTCCTCTAACTGGTGCCATAATTTAAAGCTTCTCCAATTAGGTGTGTTAACCAATTTGGTGCCTTAACCAGTTTGGCTCCTTAACTTCAAATTTCTGTCCACTGACCAATCCATGGTCTCAAGCACAATTTAACCAATCCATGGTCTCAGCATATAGGCATGACTGGTTTCCTAATAAACATCATTTGAGGCCTGGCTGGCTTCTATGTCTTTACATATCTCATAAGAAGCATACAAATACAGAATCTCTACTGGGAATTTAAATATCTCAATCTCAACTCATAACAAGACGAATAAACAGACTGATGGAGGAGTGGTTAGAATGATGGATGTACAGAGGCAGGAAAGAGAGAACAGACATCAGGATGGGCAGATGGGAAGGACTGGGTAGGAAATGCAGAAACAAAAGAATGTATGCACACACTCATGCACACGAGCTCACACGTGCACACACACACCCCTACCTCAGGATACTGCTTCAAGTATTCCCTGATGAACTCTTGGGAGTCCTGGGGGATATCTTCCCACACATTGTTACCTGAAAGTACAAATTTTAGTCAGATTATTACCATATCATGAAGTAGAGGAGATAAAGAGATCAAAATGTAAGTATTATGAACAGCACACAAATACCAGAATCGCATGGATTCATGAACAACTTTGAAGCACAAACAGCAACTTGGCCAATCCTGCAAAATACTCAATTACTAAATTTACAGTCCTTGAAGCAACTAGAAGAAAAAATACATTCTATCATGAGGAACTATGATTCACAAATACTGCAGCATCATAATATCAAAGTTTCAGAATCCTAATTCTACTCTCAGAGAACATTCTTTTGTTGATGTTTCAGTCCGTTGCCACAACAATATGTCAACATAATCCAAGTAGATTTGTGTGCTAAGATTATCAATTGATTCTGATGTGGATAAATGTAAGGTGAAGAATCATAGTTACTGAGAAAATGCATGTAGGTTATAAGACAGATTTCCCGCCTTATTTCATGCCTTACCTGATTTTAAGGACTTTTTGTTAATAGGGTTACAGAGCATGCGGCTCAAGGATCGGGCTCTACAGCCACAGAGTACGCTGCCTCTCAACCCCGGACTGACCAAACCTGGCGCACACCCCCCCATAGTCTCACGAGACTGACGGATGCCAACAATGTTAATAGGGTATATATACTTTACATTAATCTCAACTTAGCTATGCAGTTGTCAAGAGAGTAGACTTCTGAGTTTTTCCTCTATGAAAAGAAATAAAAATCACCAACATGCTCATGGGAATGAGAAAACTGTAACTGTTGATTGATATGCTGCCTTGTTTCCAAATGTCAAACCATAGGCCCAAAACCGATGCGTTTCTCAACTTTAGGGCAACAAAGAACAAAGATGCAAGAAAACGGATGCTTACTCTGCAGAACAACTTTGTGGATTTCTGTATCAGGGCTATATTGGGCATATCCATCGTCAAAGAATATCAAGTATCTGAAAAAGCAAAATACCAGTATAAATAAGGACAACTTGTTAGCATAACATGTCATTTCAAATCACAACATGCAATTTCAATAATGCTATTTGTGCACATGAACTCTTCGATTGAAGTGAGGAGAACAAAGATACAAACACACATACTCCAAAAAAGCATTTCAACCCACTCACAGAGAAAATGCAATGCATTACATTCTCTTTGAAAAACATTGAAAACCCAAGTTTTATTTCTACTATGGCTATCTATCTACTTTCAAAACCTTTCTCTAACCCTTTTGCCTGCCTCCTCACCGTTTCTGATTTTTCATGCTGGGAGCCTCTGCAACAATGCCAGCATAGAAACTGCCAGAGACATTCTCATCTTCTCTGTAGTTTGCTGCAAGACAGATGTGCCACATTGATTATATGTATAAATCTGGATATATACATATTGCAAACACTCACATAAATGGTGAAAACCAAGGAAAGGTGTAAGAAAGGTATCTCTTCTTTTTTCTTCTTCTTTCTATTCAGCAGAGAGAAAGCAAAATAATTCTAAAGATTAAGCTCACAATACCATGGAAAGACAATACAGATTCACAAAGTCATCCCTCTTGCCAGTATTGTCCACTAGACTCCCTCCTCATGCAGTCCCCCTCTATGCAGATCTACAGTCCACAGCTCACCCCTCAACCAATGTCTAGCTAGCCTGGGCACTCTGGATCATCACCATGTCCACATGTTAATCCTCTTTCCTTTTGCAGGTTTCAATCCAGTACTTGGCATCCTGATAGGTCAAACTAAAAATCAGACATTCCAAACTAATCCACAGCAGTTCAGCACAAGTACACTCCTAACTCTTTAGAGGTCAATTGTCCATTCATCCAGATGACATGCCTCCAGCATTCTAGCTTAACATTCTGGCCAGACCATGCCAATGCAATGTTTTTCATTGCAACAGGCTACCCAAAATTTGACCCAAGTCCCAGAGTCAAACTAGATGAGCCTTTAGATTCCAGAGGCAACTAAATTCAGTAACAACCCTTCAGTAAAGCAAAGTCGTGGTGTTTATACACATCTACAGATAAACCCAGCTCTCCCACTTTTCATTTTGCTCTCATAGGCAACATAGAAAACAATTTCTGGCCTATTGCCATTTCTGGGGTGTTGCACTATATACCTTAATTTGGTAGTGCAAATAGCTGCTAAACTGGAGTAGTGATCACTTTGAGAAAAAGGCCAACATTCATCTCAAAGTTGCCATTTTTGCTCAAAATTGCTGCATACATGTATGCTTTCACTGAACCAAGGCCTTCAGTGCCCTTCACCCTGTGAATGCAATCACTTAGTGTTATTCTGATGCTATCCATGCCATTAACCAATATCAGTCAAAATCCCTTTGGATTAACTCTAGAAAGCTATGACAAGACCCCCAAAAAAGGGTTCAAGCAGAGAACACTGTTACCTACCTACAACTCTGCTCCCCACAGCAACTTGATGACCCATCTTTTGAATACTGTCCATGTAGGCCACAAACCTCCCATCAAAAATCATGGTCCCCTCCTGGTCAAATTTCACCTTGTATGTCTTTTGCTGCAAGTTGTTCATTAGCAATTAATATTTTGAGGCAATGCATAATAACAAAATCAAACAAATAAACAATTTTAAGTTACTGCCCTAAACCATTTCAGGGTGGGAAAAAAATTACTGGCAAGATCAAAATGGAATTTTCACCCGTATAATAAAGTTACAGGAGTCAATATTTTCTCATCACTCTGTATCGGTTATGTATCAAAATCTTATACAAATCTACCAAGAACCGAGTGCAAGAATACGCATGGAAAAGGGACACAACAAGAAACAATACATAGAAGGAATATACATGTATGTACTGTTCATCATGTCAATATTGAATCAGATGTGGCTAACATTATTTTTCAACAATATTATAAAATTTGCAAGGTTTTAAGGATACACTTACTTCAGCGTTTCTGCATGCAATCTCCATCACAGTCCCTGGATACCAGATGTCATCTTTTTTCCAAGCAAAGACTCTGCTGCCTAATGCCAGTGGATCCCTGCCAACACATACAGCACCATGATCCAGAATATAGACTGCGACAACATTAGAAAACTCTACAACAGTCAACAAATGCCTGCATTTGAAAATACATCAAACACACAAGACTGCAAAAGCAAAACCAAACACAATGATTTCAAAGTGATTTTTTTCATGAACAACTTCCAACACTAACTTTCCTTCCATCATCTCCTCTTGTTAACAAACAAGACAGCACAATGCATTCCAGTTATCTTTCCACAGTCACCCATTTCAGACCTTGCATACATGCTCCTTGTTCTCCTGGGTGGGAGTAGAATACATGAATTTAGTGCCTTGTACAGGGCAACAACTCAAAGCTTTAACCCTCTGGACGCCATTAATTTTTCACGGTGTTTACTCCCTGCAGCCAGTTATTTTCTGGGCGTGCCCCAAAACCGAGACCCCTCTTCTGTTTAAAAATATACAATTATTTTATTATTTGCTATAGAGGCAAAGTTTTTGGAGGAAAGATGGAAAATTGAATGCTCTCTCTGATAGACCCACTGAAAAATGTATGTCCATGCAATACAATATGATAAGAAAAAAACTGAGACAACACAAATAAAAAACGTGTCGAGTGCCACTGACTTACTCGAGAATAAATTCCCGCATCGCTTCCTTTCTTCGCCCTCACTTGACCAGCGTAGCGATTCATTTCGTCGACCAAGTCAACGACTTTATTAGTTGAAATAGAGATGAAAAGCATTCGATTTAGATACCTCATCGGGCACACGTTGAGGAGAGTCCATGCGCGAATTTAGAGCGAATTTAGAAGTTACCGATCGAGGTAGACACGCTGCTGCGCGATTTCGATTGCACACGCTGGCCCAGAAATGGCTGAGCTCGATCCTGATGAAGAGCGAATCTTTTAAATATTGTTCGATTCTGACTCGGAAGAAGAATTCCATGGCTTCACAGAGGAAGATTTGGTCGAGTTTGCCACAGCAACCATGAGTGGTCATACGCAGACGGAATCTTGGACTGGGCTGGTTCAACTTCGATTTCGTCAGCAGTCACTCAGTCACTGTCAGTCTGTGGCAAACTCGAAGAAATCTTCCTCTGTGAAGCCATGGAATTCTTCTTCCAAGTCAGAATCGAACAATATTTAAAAGATTCGCTCTTCATCAGGATCGAGCTCAGCCATTTCTGGGCCAGCGTGCGCAGTCGAAATTTCGCAGCAGCGTGTCTACCTCGATCGGTAACTTCAAAATTCGGTCTAAATTCGTGCACTTGCAGTGAAAAAATATGGCGACTGTTATTATGAAAGCGAGGCTCTTCTGCGCAGTCTCCATGCGTAGAGAGCTCTCACAATCCCAAGATTCATAGCAAACGGCGCCAGATTCAAACATGCCTATCCGTCTGTCGACTCAAACCGCCGACGGCTGTGAGGGGAGGTAACAACGTCGGCGGTTATGACCGCCGATGGCGCGCAGAGGGTTAAACAAGATCTGACAGTGTTTTTGCTGGCCTTGTAGGCATATAAAAAATAACAAGAAGGGCAAAGCCCATACAACTCACATGCTTGACCTTGACCTTTATATGACCTTGACCTTCAGGTGACCTTCAAGGTCAAGGTCAAACAACTAAACCTACCAATGACATCATACACTAAGATATGCTTTACACATTTTTCCTACCAAAATACACGTGACCTTGACCCAAGGTCAAGGTCATCCAAGGTCATGCAACACAAAGCTGTTAATTCAAGACATAGGAAGCACAATGGTGCTTATTGGCACTTTCTACCATGAGATATAGTCACTTTTAGTGGTTCACTACCCCATTTTGGTCACATTTCATAAGGGTCAAAGTGACCTTGACCTTGATGATATGTGAACAAATGTGTCTCATGATGAAAGTATAACATGTGCCCCACATAATTATTAAGTTTGAAACAGTTATCTTCCATAGTTCAGGGTCAAGGTCACTTCAAAATATGTATACAATCCAACTTTGAAGAGCTCCTGTGACCTTGACCTTGAAGCAAGGTCAACCAAACTGGTATCAAAAGATAGGGCTTGCTTTGACCTATATACCACTTGTAGCTAAGGTCGCCATTCTCAATAACGTGGGAGAAAATTGGGAAAATGTGAAAAATGACTGTTTTTGAGACCACATTTATGGCTCCTGTGACCTTGACCTTGAAGCAAGGTCAAGTCACTATGTATGTTTTTTGAGGCCTTGTCATCATACACCATCATGCCACATTTGGTGTTGATAGACTTAATAGTCTCTGAGAAAAATCCAACGTTTAAGTTTTTTACGGACGGACGGACGGACGCCCGGACGGACGGACGGACGCCCGGACGGACGACACGGCTCAGTACATAGACTCACTTTTGCTTCGCATGTGAGTCAAAAAAGGAAAGCGCTGACAGCACGCATATGATGTGCACAAGCCATCGAGAAAGAGAGAGAGAGAGAGAGAGAGAGAGAGAGAGAGAGAGAGAGAGAGAGAGAGAGAGAGAGAGAGAGAGAGAGAGAGAGAGGAGAGAGAGAGACTGCCTATAATATTTTCAGCCACCTACCAGGGTCTTTCATCCACTGGCTGTGTACCCAGGCTCTGCTTAGGAGGAGGGCCAGAAGGCATCAAGGAAGGCTGTCCTGCCAGGGGCTGTGTTGCCAGGGGCTGTGTTGCCAGAGGCAGAAAGGCATGGGAAGCAGCCATGGGTGGTTGCTGTAGAGAGACACCACAACTACAGCATGCAACATGCCACCAGTATCATGACAAATTAAAAGCTTGATGGAAAAAAAATGAGAAGAAGGCATGTTTACTTCCACATCTTATTGCACGCCAAAAATTCTTCACCTACTCCCATGGACATTCAAAATCATACATGCAGTGCATGACGTAGTTTCCTCAAAGTACTTTACTGGTAACTTTCCAAACACTGAAGCATTAATTCAAAGATGGATAAGTACAAAAGGTTAACGAAGTGATGATTTACAGGTTTGCAAAGACAGTGCATAAAATCCAGTCCTTTTACAAGACGCAGACAAGAAATCTGAAAAATTCTAAAACAATGTGGCTGATTTCTTCCAACCAAACAATGCTCAATTCATTCATAGTGTTTCTACTGCCACATAAAAGATGCTACAACACTTCCACTACTTTGAGTTTTCAAAGAGTGCATTATGTTACATAATTAGAGCTGCAGGATATAAAAACCGCTGGCGCTGAACCTCCAGGTTTTGGCATATTAAAAAAAAGAAGATCGGGTTCGAACCCGCAACCTCTCGAGAAAAGAGGGGGAAAAAACACACACACACACACAAAAACACAACAAGAAGGGCAAAGCCCATACGACTCACATGCTTGACCTTGACCTTTATATGACCTTGACCTTCAGGTGACCTTCAAGGTCAAGGTCAAACAACTAAACCTACCAATGACATCATACACAAAGAAATGCTTTACACATTTTTCCTACCAAAATACATGTGACCTTGACCCAAGGTCAAGGTCATCCAAGGTCATGCAACACAAAGCTGTTAATTCAAGACATAGGAAGCACAATGGTGCTTATTGGCACTTTCTACCATGAGATATAGTCACTTTTAGTGGTTCACTACCCCATTTTGGTCACATTTCATAAGGGTCAAAGTGACCTTGACCTTGATGATATGTGACCAAATGTGTCTCATGATGAAAGTATAACATGTGCCCCACATAATTATTAAGTTTGAAACAGTTATCTTCCATAGTTCAGGGTCAAGGTCACTTCAAAATAGGTATACAATCCAACTTTGAAGAGCTCCTGTGACCTTGACCTTGAAGCAAGGTCAACCAAACTGGTATCAAAAGATAGGGCTTGCTTTGACCTATATACCACTTGTAGCTAAGGTCGCCATTCTCAATAACGTGGGAGAAAATTGGGAAAATGTGAAAAATGACTGTTTTTGAGACCACATTTATGGCTCCTGTGACCTTGACCTTGAAGCAAGGTCAAGTCACTATGTATGTTTTTTGAGGCCTTGTCATCATACACCATCATGCCACATTTGGTGTTGATAGACTTAATAGTCTCTGAGAAAAATCCAACGTTTAAGTTTTTTACGGACGGACGGACGGACGCCCGGACGGACGGACGGACGCCCGGACGGACGGACGACACGGCTCAGTACATAGACTCACTTTTGCTTCGCATGTGAGTCAAAAAACCAGGTCGGTTCGAACCCACAACCTCTCGAAAAAAGAGAGAAAAAAAGTTTCAGCGCAGAATTGAACCTGGTCACGCATGACCAAGAGTCCAACGCTCTACCAAATGTGCCAGTGGAGAACTAGAATGACCCAGCACAAAATACTTCCAAAAAAGAGAAAGAAAACAAAAAACAAGATGACTTTCTGTCTCTGTACTTCTTAGAATATTTTGATGCCTTTCGGCAACTTCTTCCGCAAAGAATAAAATAGCGTCAAGATGACGTTTAAAAAGAATTACGTGTGCTATGACGTAAGACATTCTTATAGTCTTGGATGTCCTGGCTGGCTAATTACCACGATAGTCCACAAAAATGAGCAAATATAAGTCGAAGAATTCTGGAGAAAGAAACAGCATATCACACACACACACGTGCATACACACACACACACACACAAATACACACACCCACACCTACACACACACACACCTCTACACACATAGTGCACACATCCAGACCATCGGATCACCCCCGAAAGCCGACAAGCGTACCTCTGAACATCCAAACCGCAAATCACTCAACTACTCTTTGGTGTTTATACCAAGAGGATAAGTGGTACGCAGCACAAAATATTGTACAATCCTGGCGTGGTTTATGTCCAGCAACTGGTTTTTGTCGACAGACCACAAACTGTTTGGTGTTTCATACGGATCTAACCCATCAACGTCAATAATCTTCTCGTATTACCGCTTTTTTGCATCTGCTGGTAGACGTTCAACATACAAAGAAGCCATTGTTTTGTGGAAAGTAGGAAAAGATAACTCTGTTTGACTCGATCTGGATTTGGCCATTCCGTCAACTGATTTTGAGGATGTGTGTGTGTGTATGTGTGTGTGTGTATGTGTGTGTGTGTTTCGAGTTTACGACCTAAATAAATCAATTTTTTTTCAAACCTTGATTCTGAAAATTTGATACATTCAATCGGACCTAACTTCCAGTAAGTGTGCAAAATGTCAAGGAAATCCGTCCAGTAGTTTTTGAGAAATCAGCCGTTAAGTCGGGACAGAGAGACAGATATACTGATAAAATTACGTCACGTTATTGATGACGTCACACATTTTGCATTTCGCCATTCCGCCAATTGACACTTTAGGGAGGTGCTTTCGAGTTTACAACCTTAACAAGAAGGGCAAAGCCCATACGACTCACATGCTTGACCTTGACCTTTATATGACCTTGACCTTTATATGACCTTGACCTTCAGGTGACCTTCAAGGTCAAGGTCAAACAACTAAACCTACCAATGACATCATACACTAAGAAATGCTTTACACATTTTTCCTACCAAAATACATGTGACCTTGACCCAAGGTCAAGGTCATCCAAGGTCATGCAACACAAAGCTGTTAATTCAAGACATAGGAAGCACAATGGTGCTTATTGGCACTTTCTACCATGAGATATAGTCACTTTTAGTGGTTCACTACCCCATTTTGGTCACATTTCATAAGGGTCAAAGTGACCTTGACCTTGATGATATGTGAACAAATGTGTCTCATGATGAAAGTATAACATGTGCCCCACATAATTATTAAGTTTGAAACAGTTATCTTCCATAGTTCAGGGTCAAGGTCACTTCAAAATATGTATACAATCCAACTTTGAAGAGCTCCTGTGACCTTGACCTTGAAGCAAGGTCAACCAAACTGGTATCAAAAGATAGGGCTTGCTTTGACCTATATACCACTTGTAGCTAAGGTCGCCATTCTCAATAACGTGGGAGAAAATTGGGAAAATGTGAAAAATGACTGTTTTTGAGACCACATTTATGGCTCCTGTGACCTTGACCTTGAAGCAAGGTCAAGTCACTATGTATGTTTTTTGAGGCCTTGTCATCATACACCATCATGCCACATTTGGTGTTGATAGACTTAATAGTCTCCGAGAAAAATCCTACGTTTAAGTTTTTTATGCCCGGACGGACGGACGGACGGACGGACGACACGGCTCAGTACATAGACTCACTTTTGCTTCGCATGTGAGTTAAAAAAAACACTTCAAACCTCGATTCTGAAAATTTGATACATTTAATCGGACCTAACTTCCAGTAAGTGTGCAAAATGTCAAGGAAATCAATCCGTCCAGTAGTTCTTGAGATATCAGCCGTTAAGTCGGGACAGACACACAGACACACAGATAAAGTCTGTAGGACCTCCAGTAAACCTGGAGGGAAAATTTCTCTCTAAACACTGAATCAATCAAACTGACAAGCAGCACTACTCACATTGGGACTAATATGCATCTTGCCATCTGTAATCTTGAAGGAGTAGTGACCAGGTGCGCAATTCTGCAAGGTCCGAGCCAGAATCTCGCGCCTAGAGTCCAGTGAAAAAGCTTGCGGAGTACTGCAGGGATACAAATGCACCTACAGTTTTTTTCATTACATCAAAACATGAGCAATTTAGCAGTGTCTTGCTCAATATATGATCACAAGCAGAAGACCTCTACAAAGGTATTCAAAATCTATCCCATGAAACAATTCACAATTCATAGTATATATTAGCTGTGTGACTCTTGGATTCTGGCACTCTGAACTTACTCTTACTTTGGGCTTCTACAGAAAGCTAGTTACCATGTTGCACTAATCTTATGGAATCATGATGATGGATCAGCAAGTCTACACATTGGTGATACATACAGCAGTCAGATTTCTTCATTTATTATCCCCTCATCCTCCCCTCAACTGGCAGTACAACCCAGAATGTTTCCAGGGAGCATGTCTAAATGCTCCCATGCTTCCTCTCATCTGTCTAGCCTGAGCTGTTTATTAAAGCAGGAAGAATTGATGACACTGGCTACTTACGCCTGGGCTGTTGTGGTGTTTATCATTCTGAAGACCAATTGCTCCTTGCTAGTATTAGCACTTGGGGCATGGGGCCCAAGACTGGACCCAACAATCTTGATGTCATCATCACTGTCAATGTCAATGACCTGCCGCTCCTTGTGAAGCTCTGCATCATGGGCATCCTCTTGAGCTGTTTTGTGTCTGGCACTGCAGAAAAAAAGGATAGATTCCTCAGTGGAACCATACAAGATCCTTTTTCATCACAAATTCTCAACTCAAAGAACAAACTCATTTGACAAATATTTGCTCACTCAATATCTTTGGGGCCATCATGAATTTGAAAGTACAGTAGTCACCGCTTATAAAACACGCGGTTAATAAAAACAGCCGTTTTTTAAATACAGTTGGTCCGGTCCGGATTTACCACTATATAACCTATGTAAAATTCCGCCGGTTATTAAATACAGGCGCCGTTTAATAAAAACACTTTATGTTCTTTTTCTCGCTGTTCAGAGGGTCAGAGTCGATCTCTTGTTGTGAATTCTTGTCAGCAAACCGTTAGATGACAACTAAAGACGCTTCAGCGTTTGTGTGAACAGTGATTACACCCTTGTCAGCAAACCGTCAGATGTCAATTCAACACTGTCTAGTCTCGCTGGATAAGCAGTGAATCAGAAAATGGCTTTAACTTAAGCTCCAAAGAAAATAAAAAGAACAGAAATGACACCGAAAGACAAAGTGGACTTGCTTGATCGCTACCAAGAGCTAAATTCTAAAAGTTTGAGGGAGGGTGCTGACATTTTGGGTGTGTCGGCATCATTTCTGTGCCAGACACTGAAAAAAGAAGATGAACTTAGGGTTGACATCGCAGAGGGCTCCAGTCAAGGTCAAAGGAAGCGTCGGCGCTGCGGGAAGGATAAAGAGACAGAAGATGGCTTAAAGCGGTGGTTCGACTCTATCCAAGAGCGCAACACACCTGTAAACGGCCCAATCCTGTGTCAGAAGGCGGAACAGATTGCTTCCCAGCTTGGTCGCTCCGAATTCAAAGCTACAGATGGGTGGTTTAATTAACAGGTGGAAGAAACGCAACGGCTTGGTGAAGCGGGAAATGCCGGTTAATAAAAACGCCGCTTATTAAAAACACTTTTGTTCGGTCCCAATGTGTTTTTAATAAGCGGCGACTACTGTAAAAGGTAAAGGTGTGGTTTTTTATAGCGACTTACACCCTTTGTCTGGGTCTCAAACCGCTTACACTTTACCCCCTGATCACTGGGCATCTTCGTCAATCCTCACTGGTACCTCACAACAAACATAGTGACATACATTTAAGACGCACACAGTCAGGTACCAGCACCAACTCCGCTCCCTGGGGAGTATTCCAACCCGATGCTGGCGCTTGGCCGCATACAAGGGTTAATGCACTAAGGGAGTAACTGAGGTAATACTCACAATTTCTTTCAAGGAAAAAGTACAATACCACCTGCATATTTTGTGAGAGCAAGTAGAAAATAGAGAAACAACCTAATGATCTTTTTATTTGTATACATGCTCAACTCATATTAGTCTTAAACTTACTCTCTTTTTTTTCACTTCAATTTTCCTTTATCCACTAATTTACATGCTATATAGTTTTTTCAGTTATTGTTTTATTTAGCTTTGCACAATATAAAAAATACAGCCTGAGTCTCCACTGGGCTATGTATTTTCCTTAACAAGAAGGGCAAAGCCCATACGACTCACATGCTTGACCTTGACCTTTATATGACCTTGACCTTCAGGTGACCTTCAAGGTCAAGGTCAAACAACTAAACCTACCAATGACATCATACACAAAGAAATGCTTTACACATTTTTCCTACCAAAATACATGTGACCTTGACCCAAGGTCAAGGTCATCCAAGGTCATGCAACACAAAGCTGTTAATTCAAGACATAGGAAGCACAATGGTGCTTATTGGCACTTTCTACCATGAGATATAGTCACTTTTAGTGGTTCACTACCCCATTTTGGTCACATTTCATAAGGGTCAAAGTGACCTTGACCTTGATGATATGTGAACAAATGTGTCTCATGATGAAAGTATAACATGTGCCCCACATAATTATTAAGTTTGAAACAGTTATCTTCCATAGTTCAGGGTCAAGGTCACTTCAAAATATGTATACAATCCAACTTTGAAGAGCTCCTGTGACCTTGACCTTGAAGCAAGGTCAACCAAACTGGTATCAAAAGATAGGGCTTGCTTTGACCTATATACCACTTGTAGCTAAGGTCGCCATTCTCAATAACGTGGGAGAAAATTGGGAAAATGTGAAAAATGACTGTTTTTGAGACCACATTTATGGCTCCTGTGACCTTGACCTTAAAGCAAGGTCAAGTCACTATGTATGTTTTTTGAGGCCTTGTCATCATACACCATCATGCCACATTTGGTGTTGATAGACTTAATAGTCTCCGAGAAAAATCCAACGTTTAAGTTTTTTACGCCCGGACGCCCGGACGGACGACACGGCTCAGTACATAGACTCACTTTTGCTTCGCATGTGAGTCAAAAATGAATAATGAGTCAAGTTCAGAGCATGATAAATACAAATCTGGCTTATTTGGCTAGAATTTACTGGACACCTGAACTCAATTCCATATTAGAAGTACACGCGATGCATGCAGGCATGTTAAACAAATATCCCATGAATAACAAATGGCAATATTCAAATGAATTTCAAGTAAATCCCTATGGCTGAGCCTAATTCACTAATTTTGCAAGTTTTAGAGAACTCTAATTTCTGTTTGTAGACATTTCTCAAATCTGATGAAGTGAATGCAACCAGTTATTGAATATTAAGCCACTTACTTCTCTTCTTCTTCCTCCTTCTCCAAGTTTCTTTGGTGGTTGTCCAGCTTTTCTTTGCAGTCTGCTGTGACTTTCAGGAGATCTTTGCTCTTCTCTTAAAAAGCAAAATTATTTTCCTCATCACATACAATATGCCTTTATTATAACTGCTTCAATTATTTATTTATCGTGTTGATGTTTTCATGCATCTCTTTGCTGAGAGTGTGTACATTATTGTTTTTCTATTTGCTTCCATCCTTTCAGGGTGATGCATGAAATCATCCCACCACCACCACTAGTAGCCCACAAAGGCAGATGTCAAATAAGAGTCTGTCATCTCTTGTAGAGGAAGAATTATACACTCCACCCTGCATCCTGTACCACAGTCTCATAAACTATTCTCTCTCTCAGCAGACACCCCCCGCCCCCCCCCCCCCTCAATGCTCCCCCACTCCCTGTCAACCGAAATATTTTCAATATGTTTGCCTCTTGAACTCTGGTTCAACCCCTTGCCTTGTTGATAAATGGTGTGTGATGTTATATCTGGCCAGTGTTGATTTTTGATTGCCGAAGAGAGAAAACTAATAGATTGTGAAGGATGTTTTGAGAAAGTTGTAAAAATCCTGGAAAAGTTACGTTAGAGGGGGAGTTGTAAATGAGGGGGGAGTTGTAAATGAGGGGGGAGTTGTAAATGAGGAGGGAGTTGTAAATGAGGGGGCAGTTAAAAAGAAATACTGTCCGCCAGCTGCATTCCAGTCTTAAATGAGGGGAAGTCATAAATGATTATTTCAGGGGTTCCACTGTAGTTCCACGCTATATGGAGTCCAGTAATCTAAAAAGATTTACTTCCATTCCTTGTAGAGCTAATCTGATAGCAATTCAAGAGGACTGACTCTGCTGGTGGTTTTCCAATGCAGGAAGACTAATTATAGACATGATAGCATAAAGGTCTCCCACTGACAAAAAAAGAACAATCCCCGAAGATCTATGATGTTGCAGTCTTGCATCACTTGCACAACACTATGACCATAAACACTTTGGATCCTCTATCTCCTCTTGAATCTCTTACATGCTTTCCTTAGCATTCAGGATGCATTCCCCTGCCAAACATAAAACAACAAGAAGGGCAAAGCCCATACGACTCACATGCTTGACCTTGACCTTTATATGACCTTGACCTTCAGGTGACCTTCAAGGTCAAACAACTAAACCTAGCAATGACATCATACACTAAGAAATGATTTACACATTTTTTTCCAACCAAAAAAACATGTGACCTTGACCCAAGGTCAAGGTCATCCAAGGTCATGCAACACAAAGCTCTTAATTCAAGACATAGGAAGCACAATGGTGCTTATTGGCACTTTCTACCATGAGATATAGTCACTTTTAGTGGTTCACTACCCCATTTTGGTCACATTTCATAAGGGTCAAAGTGACCTTGACCTTGATGATATGTGACCAAATGTGTCTCATGATGAAAGTATAACATGTGCCCCACATAATTATTAAGTTTGAAACAGTTATCTTCCATAGTTCAGGGTCAAGGTCACTTCAAAATAGGTATACAATGCAACTTTGAAGAGCTCCTGTGACCTTGACCTTGAAGCAAGGTCAACCAAACTGGTATCAAAAGATAGGGCTTGCTTTGACCTATATACCACTTGTAGCTAAGGTCGCCATTCTCAATAACGTGGGAGAAAATTGGGAAAATGTGAAAAATGACTGTTTTTGAGACCACATTTATGGCTCCTGTGACCTTGACCTTGAAGCAAGGTCAAGTCACTATGTATGTTTTTTGAGGCCTTGTCATCATACACCATCATGCCACATTTGGTGTTGATAGACTTAATAGTCTCCGAGAAAAATCCAACGTTTAAGTTTTTTACGGACGCCCGGACGCCCGGACGGACGCCCGGACGCCCGGACGACACGGCTCAGTACATAGACTTACTTTTGCTTCGCATGTGAGTCAAAAAGCACGAATCACATCACAATCAATGAGCATCTTTTTTGTACTTTCATTACTTACTGTCCAGATTTCTCAACTTTAGGTGTATTTTGGTTGAAGATTCATCATTTACTGTGGTTTGTGCCACTTTCTTGACAATACTTGATATCAGGTTATCCAGATCAGCCCGGGAGGTGAGCTTGTCTGTTTTCTTGATTTCATAGACCTTTCCATTGGTTTTCATCTTTTTGGGAACCTACAAGAAAACCAAAGGAAATATGTAAATTATACATTTCATATGCATGTGAATTCAACTTTCAAAGGAACACCTATCAAAGTATCATATCAAGAAACACACACACACACACACAAACACACACACACAAAGGGCAAGTACACATCTCAATAAGCTCATTTGTGGCTCCAGCAGTGTGAAAATCACGTTAGAAATTTAACAAGAGAGCACTTTGAGAGCAACCTCCACCAAGAATGCCACAATTTTTTCTTTCATGACAAGTATGATGTATAGTTCATTTTATCATCTGCTGGAGGTCTCTGAGGGTGGAACTCATGCGCTGGCTTCATCAACAGTTTGACATCATCAACTTCATGATGAGATATAACATTTCTTCTTATGATTTTAATTCCAAAATGAGATAACAGATGAGATAACCTCTAAATTGAATGGACTGTACCTTGTGTGAAACCCTTACCTTGCGCCAAATTTTACCAGAGTCCATTTTTAACTTTTTGAGTTATTTTGACAAATAACTAACAAAACAAGGGTATATAATAACCTCCTTGAACTTGGTGGGGGTAAATATCAACTCAATACCTGTTAGCTGTACACGTTCATTTACACTGCAGCTAAAGTAATTTCACTCCACTACTAATTGATAGATCTATACTGTACTTTCTTTGACCTACATGGTAAGCAATTCTATGTATGAGTGGTTTCACCATGCAAATTACGTGGTACACATTTCAAAGGGGAATAAAATCTCTGGCAGGCAAACACATTTTTCAAGAAACTTTTTTGAAGCATGCATGGCCTATGGCCATGTTGACAATGTTTTGCTTGTTTCTTTTGGTGGACTTGAAACCATGAATAATCCAAAAGAAATAACACAACTACAATGGACAATTTATCAATGTCAGAATTGCACCAATAATGGCTGCCATTTTCCTCATGCTATATGTTATACTAGCCGCTTCACGGCCAGGCACTGTGCAAAGCGCCAAAGCCACATAAAAAGCCAAATTCTTCAGCCGCCATTTTGTTTTTCTCATTACGTAACCATGATAACCAAAAAAATTCGTTCACAGATCTTCATCATTTGACTTTACCTACCCACACACCAAATTTCGGTCAAATATTTGAGTTTTCGGCGGCCATCTTGTTTGTGCCCACTTCTGCCATTTTTTTTTACCCCACCATGACCTGACCCTGGCCCACATCTAACCCCATTCCAAGTTTTAAGTCGATGGGAACTCCTGTGTCTCAGGCGGCTTCGCCACCTTCGACACAGTCGTCCATTGTTTACTCTGCCGCCATTTTGTTCTTCTCGTGACGTAACCATGGTAACCCAAAAATTTGTTCACAGATCTTCATCATTTGACTTTACCAACCCACACACCAAATTTCGGTCAAATCGGAGAACTTTGAGTTTCGGCAGCCATCTTGTTTGTGCCCACTTCCGGTTGGTTACCATGGCAACGCCATTTTTTTTACCCCACCATGACCTGACCCTGGCCCACATCTAACCCCATTCCAAGTTTTAAGTCGATGGGAACTCCTGTGTCTCTTCGACACAGTCGTCCATTGTTTCCTCAGCCGCCATTTTGTTTTTCTCATGACGTAACCATGGTAACCAAAATATTTGTTCACAGATCTTCATCATCTGACTTTACCTACCCACACACCAAATTTCGGTCAAATCGGAGCACTTTGAGTTTTCGGCGGCCATCTTGTTTGTGCCCACTTCCGGTTACCATGGCAACACCATTTTTTTTAACCCCACGTTGACCTGACCCCGGTCCACACCTAACCCCATACCAAGTTTCAAGTCGATCGGAATAAAACTGTGGAAACGTATGAGTGTCACATACACACACACACACAGACAGACACACAGACAGACAGCGAAAATATATATACAGACTAGCCGCTTCGCGGCCAGGCACTTTGCAAAGCGCCAAAGCCACATACAAAGCCAAATTCATCGGCCGCCATTTTGTTATTCTCATTACGTAACCATAACCAAAAATTTGTTCACAGATCTTCATCATTTGATTTTACCTACCCACACAGCAAATTTTGGTCAAATCGGAGCACTTGGAGTTTTCGGCGGCCATCTTGTTTGTGCCCACTTCCGGTTATCATGGCAACACCATTTTTTAACCCCACCATGACCTGACCCCGGCCCACACCTAACCCCATACAAAGTTTTAAGTCGATGGGAATAAAACTGTGTACTCCTGTGTCTCAGGCGGCTTTGCCGCCTTCGACACAGTCGTCCAAATTCTTCAGTCGCCATTTTGTTTTTCTTGTTACATAACCATCATAACCATAAATTTAGTTCACAGATCTTCATCATTTGACTTGACCTACCCACACACCAAACTTCGGTCAAATCGGAGAACTTTGAGTTTTCGGCGGCCATTTTGTTTGTGCCCACTACCGGTTACCATGGCAACACCATTTTTTTTAACCCCACCATGACCTGACCCCAGTCCACACCTAACCCCATACCAAGTTTTAAGTCGATGGGAACTCCTGTGTCTCAGGCGGCTCCGCCACCTTCGACACAGTCGTCCATTGTTTCCTCAGCTGCCATTTAGTTTTTTTTCATGACGTAACCATGGTAACCCAAAAATGTGTTCACAGATCTTCATCATCTGACTTTACCTACCCACACACCAAATTTCGGTCAAATCGGAGCACTTTGAGTTTTCGGCGGCCATCTTGTTTGTGCCCACTTCCGGTTACCATGGCAACACCATTTTTTTTAACCCCACGTTGACCTGACCCCGGTCCACACCTAACCCCATGCCAAGTTTCAAGTCGATCGGAATAAAACTGTGGAAACGTATGAGTGTCACACAGACAGACAGACAGACAGACAGACAGACAGACAGACAGACAGACAGACAGACAGCGAAAAAATATATATAGAGATGTGACTGGTTTTCTGTGATTTTGCAAATACTTGTAGGTGGGTTCAATCAAATCTTTGCACTCTAGAACAAGGGGAAATCCGACTCCATTTAAAATTATTTATCAAGATAAGGCTTGTCTGGAGTTAAAGAACAGCTATGTGTACCAATCGAAAGGGACATAATTTACACATATTCCTAAGAGTAGACTTTGTTATCATTAATATAGGCCTAATTTGCATAAATTATAAACTTAAAGCACTTGTAACAGCTTAGGCGTGCATCTTTTCAGACAGTCTAAAGTAGTATAGAAATGTTCTAGTCAATTACATGTATTCTTAATTAGCTGAAATTCGTCACAGTGGTGTGGTGCTTGGCTGTGTAAATCCCCATTACCATGAGTTGTTCAAGTTTGTTCATCAGAGATTCTGTTGCATGCAATACCATGCCACTTAGATTTCATGCAGGGGTGCATGTTGTGTGTGTGCATGTGAAAGTGAGAAGGGGTGAGTCATTAACTCTTAACGTCCTATAAGAAATTTCACTGCAAGCCCCAGTCCTGTAAGGTTTTAGAGAAAATGAGACACAACACAGTTGATATGTTAAAAAAATTCTAACCTCTATCATATTGTATGGATCTGCAAGACATTTTTTGTGTGTAGTCAAAAATGAATGTTGGTAATTCAGGGTGTTTTTGATATTTTTCTTTGCTTTATTTGCATGTATTTAGCGTAATTACAGGTAAATAAATGGAAATAGACCCCAAACATTTTTCTATAAACATAAACGTTTAAAATTGTGATATTGTACCGATTCCTCGATGTATGCTCTTTGATAACATCGCCAATTGCTGGCTGTCTCAGCTTGCAATAGGTGCCTCAGCAGCTCTCAGTGAGCTGGCAGCTGAATGACGTCCTTCACAGTAAATTATTTAACAGAATGATTATGTTGCCATTCCACCTCACTAAAGTCTAGTCATGGATCATGTTGAACATCTCCTCTGGAAAGAGTTGCAGAAAATTCTCTATTGGTTCTGCATTATGTCAGCGTGGTACTCATGGAACAATGCTTCAACGAAAGGATTGTTTGCAAACTCCTCTACAGTGCATGACCATTTGCAGATGCTGAAATCATCTGATGATGAAGTCAAAATAATTTGCTCATGGAAGTCTGATATATCACATGGTAAGCAGTTACATCACACTGAGCTGACTCTCCAACTGAGCTGACTCTTCAGCGTGTCTAGATTGAACCATTTTGATATACAAAAACGAATCACTGCTAGAACCACAGTCGGAATCATCATTTTCCATCTTCGCAACGGAGAACGCCCACACAAAGAATGACCAAAAAAGTCAAATAACTCAGAAATTGATTGAAATCTGTTTTAAAAAATTCACAAAGACACTAACCAAGCGGAAAGAGCCAAGTAGTTTTCTTCAGTCCCTAGAGCTTCTCGCAAGAGTTGTCTCCCTTGATATTGGAACCATGAATCACGAGCAGTTACGATTTAGCCTCAGAAGCAGTTAGGAATGTGGTACAGGTCGTTAAAAGTTCATTTGGTTGCATGCGGCTTTGCTGTTGCATGCGGCTTTGCTGTTGCATCATGTTATATAGTGTCATTTTGAAGTGTTAATATCAAGTGCTATGTTGGAGACTGGCACAATCCATTGTAAATTGGCAATGAAAAGCCATGAAATTGACCTTTTAATGCAGGTGGGATTTATATCTCTAATGTGTTTTGCCCCATACTGCCTCTCTCCATTCCTTGCCGTTATCCCCAAAATGACCTAGTTGTTGGCTAACCACCCACTGTCCCCTCCCTTGTATTGTTCCTCAGTCTCACCTTTACTAATTAAGTGGTCAGTTGATGAGGTGCCTGCTCTAGTTGCTAAAGTTTGAATGACCAGTTCAAGGCAAACTTAAAAAGTTACAATTTATTAGTTCTAACCCCATGTCATTCACAGCTTTTTAACAGAATTCATATATTTAAAACAAGGGCAAAGCCCATATGACTCACATGCTTGACCTTGACCTTTATATGACCTTGACCTTCAGGTGACCTTCAAGGTCAAGGTCAAACAACTAAACCTACCAATGACATCATACACTAAGAAATGCTTTACACATTTTCCCTACCAAAATACATGTGACCTTGACCCAAGGTCAAGGTCATCCAAGGTCATGCAACACAAAGCTGTTAATTCAAGACATAGGAAGCACAATGGTGCTTATTGAGACTTTCTACCATGAGATATGGTCACTTTTAGTGGTTCACTACCCCATTTTGGTCACATTTCATAAGGGTCAAAGTGACCTTGACCTTGATGATATGTGACCAAATGTGTCTCATGATGAAAGTATAACATGTGCCCCACATAATTATTAAGTTTGAAACAGTTATCTTCCATAGTTCAGGGTCAGGGTCACTTCAAAATCAGACATGGGACAAGGGAATTGTGAAAAATACTGAAACTGAAGGCGCGAAGCGCCGAACCGACGGCGCAAAGCACAAAGCAAGGGGGGTTCGGGGGCATGCCCCCCCCGGAAAAAGTTTAAAAAGGAAAAGCCAAATGGTGCAATCTGATGCAATCCGAGCAGGAAAATTAACTTTCTAGGCTGTTCACTGAAACAGCTATGTACAGTACCAAAAAAAGTAAATTTTTTGAAGTACTCACCCAAAAACACATGTCTGTTTTAGATTGATCTCTGCCATCAATAGTTGTGTGTTGGGTGTGCAAATACAAATAAATTGTACATAGAAAAGTCTGTTCATTTTGTGACTGTTTATTCTTCATTTAATTGACACTCTGGGAAGTTTGCTGAAGAAATCCCTCAGGTCACCACTGGAAACCTGCCTTTTCTTTGCTGGGGCCGGCACCACATTAGCTTCACTCACGGGCACAGATGACTATCTTTTGTTGGTGGGGGTCTGCACAACCTTCATGGCGGAAGAAGAGGCCATCTTGGGAATACAAAACCCCAAAGACACACCATTAGCAGTGACTGGAGGTACAGTTTCCCGTCTCGAAGCACTGACCACAGCTGATGTGGAGGGTGTGGGAGTCTGCAGCTTCTTTTTAGAAGAAGAGGCTACCTTGCGGCTCCATGATTTCCGAGCAAAAGCAATGTGGGATGGTCTACGACTTCGGCCATCAACTGGAACCGTAGCATGATGAGGTACAACACGGGTTGATCTCCAGGGAGTTCCAGTGGCTGCCGAATCTTTGGGTCCACAGGTTGTTCGGTGCAAATCCAATTTCAGTGCGTGTTTGTTGGTGGTGAGATGCTTTACCAACGCAGACTTTCTCTTTGTCCCGTAATTGATGATTCCTTTCTCGCACCACTTGCAAATGGCTTCTCCAGGCACGTCGAGTTTTGCGATGGAATCGCCGATCAACTGGGGTCTCTCCTTGCCCTTGTATTTCACTACAACTCTCTCCGACAGCCATTGCGCTTTCCTTTTTTTTCACACTGTCAATCTTGTCGATGTTCGCGGACTCAACACTTTCATTTTCCGTCAACACTCGAGCAAAGACTATTCTTACAAAGACCGGTCATAACGAGCCTTTGCTATATAAAGTTACAAGACGCTGGGAAACGCAGCGCACCAAGCGGAAGGTTACATGGGTGAATCAATGGAAGTAATCAGACCGCTTACCGACATGTAAAATTGCTTGTTTCTCGACGCGTTTCTGATGCGTTCCGATCATGTGTGTGAATACATTTACAGTGTAATGTGTAATAAAATGATTTGCTGCAATAATGGGGGTGTTTTGGCTTTGTTTTTTGAAGCAGGCGTTGTGAAATCGAACGCGCACATAGGCCTATTAAATCTACATGGTGTTGATGGAACGATCTAATTTTCATTATTATCGAAGAATGCAAGCTTGTTTATCAACGTATACACCCCTGTGGAATAGGAAATGCAAAGCAATACATACCTGTCAAGAAGGTGATTTGCGGCCAGAAAGTCATTCGATCAAGTGAATTCAGTTGCCGCATGAGAGAAGCGTCGACCTGCGTCGACCCACGCAGGTCGACGCTTCTCTCATGCGGCAACTGAATTCACTTGATCGAATGACTTTCTGGCCGCAAATCACCTTCTTGACAGGTATGTATTGCTTTGCATTTCCTATTCCACATGGGTGTATACGTTGATAAACAAGCTTGCATTCTTCGATAATAATGAAAATTAGATCGTTCCATCAACACCATGTAGATTTAATAGGCCTATGTGCGCGTTCGATTTCACAACGCCTGCTTCAAAAAACAAAGCCAAAACACCCCCATTATTGCAGCAAATCATTTTATTACACATTACACTGTAAATTTATTCATACACATGATCGGAACGCATCAGAAACGCGTCGAGAAACAAGCAATTTTACATGTCGGTAAGCGGTCTGATTACTTCCATTGATTCACCCAAGTAACCTTCCGCTTGGGGGCGCAACGTGTCTCGATCCTCACAACAATGAGCTAATGAGCTATCTTTGTGTAACTATATAATCTTTGATTCGAGTAAGTCGCCATTTTGACTGCTTCGACTTCACAACTGCACAAGCGCTCGGAGAATCCGAAAACGAGTATTCTCAGCTTCGGCAAAGATCAGCAATGATCGTGACCAATCAAAACAAGCGCAAAGTTTGGTTAAATGACGCCGCAGTACTTCGTGAAACATGACGGAACGACCCGGCAACCGAACTTGCGAAGGCGCCAAAGTTCACCCTACCCCCTACCCCCCACTTTTCTCTTCGGATTTGCGTCAATCTCAGAAATGACCCATTGACTTAAAAAAAATACGGAAATCAGTATAAATACGGATCAGTCCCATGTCTGCAAAATATGTATACAATCCAACTTTGAAGAACTCCTGTGACCTTGACCTTGAAGCAAGGTCAACCAAACTGGTATCAAAAGATAGGGATTACTTTGCCCTATATACCATATGTAGGTCAGGTATCCAATCTTAAAAACTTCAGAGAAAATTGAGAAAATGTGAAAAATGACTGTTTTTTAAAGACATTTATGGCTCCTGCGACCTTGACCTTGAAGCAAGGACAAGTCACTATGTATGTTTTTTGAGGCCTTGTCATCATACACCATCATGCCACATTTGGTATTGATAGAGTCAAAAATTGTCATAGCATTTGTCACTTCAGGCCCTTAAATTCGTGCCTATTTTTATGACATTATATTGGATATGAAATTTTAGTGCAAGTATCTAAGCAAAGCAACAAAAATCCACCAAATGCAAAATGGGCACATCGTCTCACTCGTTCAGCATGTGGACAGCAGATGGCACAAGCAACAATCTAGCACAGTCTGTCCTAAATTCTGGCATTTTGTACTGTCATCCAGAGGGGAGCAGCTTGAAGCAGGTGTACAGGAAATGCACACTGCCTCAGTGTCTGACAACTTAGCAGCCACTTGATGAAATGTGAAGGCCATCAATCATTCAAAATGCAGTATGCACAATTTCAGTCTTCAGGTTTTGTAGTTGCAGTTTGGGGTGCTCTCAATTTCAGTCCTAAGACAGTCTGCATTCATACTTTTTGGCTGTTGAATTATCCATACAAGTACCCTTTTCTTTCGGTGGTTGCCAATTTTCATGCTCAAATTTAGCTTCAATATTTGGTAATTTGATTGTATAATGGAAAGTTATCCCTCCAGGTTTACTGGAGGTCCTACAGACTTTATCTGTCTGTGTGTGTGTGTGTGTGTGTCTGTCCCGACTTGACGGCCTATATCTCAAAACCTACTGGACGGATTTCCTTGAGATTTTGCACACTGACTGGAAGTTAGGTCCGATTGAATATTATCAAATTTTCAGAATCGAGGTTTGAAAAGAAAGTGACTTTTTTACATTTTGGTGTTGCAATGAAAACGATACAACAGACTCCATTTGCAAAATGTGTGACGTCATCATTTGACGTCGAATAACGTGACGTCATTTGCGAGGAGATTTTTGAGAAGGGTGAATTTGGAGAACATTGGTGAAGGAGAAAGAAAGATTTTTTACGATGCGGGTCGTTTGTATCCTGGACGTTTTGTACCTAGTCGTTTCGTACCCTAACCGGTTAGAGTTAGGGTTAGGGTTAGAGTAGAAAAGGTACGAATCGACTAAATGAGGTGCACAACCACTAGGGTACGAAACGTCCTGTATTCGATTTTTTATCCCTCCAGGTTTACTGAAGGCCCTCGCAGCTGTATTGGGGGGATTTTTATTCCAAAACCTGGAGGTTCAGCGCCAGCGGTTTTTATATATCCATGGCCAACAAAAACCCTTATGCCACTGTAGTTCTTGGTGTTAAATTCACATTGCTGTTATTAGATACTGACACTAATGCGCCTACGAGGTTGCCATTACATGGTTTGATTTTACGCTCACTTTTTTGGGGAGGCAGTTTTAAGGTCTCCTTACTTTAGGCCAGGGTGTGCCTTTCTGGCTTTATTATTGATAACCCACTCATATTTGCCACTGTAAAGCTCTTTGAATGTTCTACTTAAATGTTTTTGTTGACCCTAATTTAAATCTACGCTCGATGAATGCTGGTAGTATAAAGATGTACCTATTTTTTATGGCATCATAATTTTGTTTTGAGACAGGGTACACACTTTTTGACACAGGTTGCACATTTCGAATTGTGTAAAAGACATTCTCTCAAAAAATCGTGATTGTGCTTGACTGTGAGACAAAGTTACAGACTGTAGACATTTTGCTCAGCTATCCTGTTTAGCTTGGTGGTATGGCAGGGGCGGGTTTCAAAATGCAAAGATCTCGGTAGATCTACGCAGATCTCGCCAATTGGGCAGTTTAATTCTTTGCTTGCTCGCGAGCCAATCGTAGACGAGCGTAGATTGAGCGAGGCAGCTTGAGAGGTGCCTAGCTAGTGAGATTCAAGATGGCGGACAGCATGAGCATCGTGTCACTAGGAGTGACGTTTTTGGACGAGTCTTCGGTTAACTTTAACTTTCTTGGTTTACGGTAAGGTTTGAGGTTATTGTGTAAATTGAACATTTTTATTACCACTACCTATGCCCTGATAAGTGACTCCTGAGCCTAGTGCAGTCAAAGACCTAGCTATGTACACTAACGCGCACTAGCGATTTTCCTTTATGAAAAGGGAGGTCAGAATGTAGAGTTACGTCTCTTTGCGAGATAATTTTCAATTCGAACTTAATGCAGGATTTCTCACCGTCAACCACACATCGTGCACACAATAAAGAAAACAAGAAGGGCAAAGCCCATACGACTCACATGCTTGACCTTGACCTTTATATGACCGTGACCTTCAAGGTCAAGGTCAAACAACTAAACCTACCAATGACATCATACACAAAGAAATGCTTTACACATTTTTCCTACCAAAATACATGTGACCTTGACCCAAGGTCAAGGTCATCCAAGGTCATGCAACACAAAGCTGTTAATTCAAGACATAGGAAGCACAATGGTGCTTATTGGCACTTTCTACCATGAGATATAGTCACTTTTAGTGGTTCACTACCCCATTTTGGTCACATTTCATAAGGGTCAAAGTGACCTTGACCTTGATGATATGTGAACTAATGTGTCTCATGATGAAAGTATAACATGTGCCCCACATAATTATTAAGTTTGAAACAGTTATCTTCCATAGTTCAGGGTCAAGGTCACTTCAAAATAGGTATACAATCCAACTTTGAAGAGCTCCTGTGACCTTGACCTTGAAGCAAGGTCAACCAAACTGGTATCAAAAGATAGGGCTTGCTTTGACCTATATACCACTTGTAGCTAAGGTTGCCATTCTCAATAACGTGGGAGAAAATTGGGAAAATGTGAAAAATGACTGTTTTTGAGACCACATTTATGGCTCCTGTGACCTTGACCTTGAAGCAAGGTCAAGTCACTATGTATGTTTTTGAGGCCTTGTCATCATACACCATCATGCCACATTTGGTGTTGATAGACTTAATAGTCTCCGAGAAAAATCCAACGTTTAAGTTTTTTACGCCCGGACGGACGGACGGACGCCCGGACGGACGACACGGCTCAGTACATAGACTCACTTTTGCTTCGCATGTGAGTCAAAAATCGTAATCTACTTCAATTGTCCAGCTGAGATTGCAGCGAGGTGACAAATTAAGGCACACATGAGTCAGCGGAGAACGAATTATCGAATATTTTCAGTGTCGAAGCGTCACAAAACATAAATCCTAGTCTCGGTCGTCGCCATCTTGGATCTTCGCTCGCCGCTGGGGTAGTTTCTTTTTTAGCTAGCTCTTACTGCGAAGCAAGATCTTGGGACCAAGATCGACTACCTATTTTGAAACCCGCCCCAGAAGTCAACTTCCTTTTGTCGCTCTTTTATCTGACAAATTTTGATAAATAATATTTTGAAAAGGATTGCTGTTATATATTTGATGCTTATTTAAGTGTACTGGTGATATTTTCATGGTGATTAAAGACATTTACACAAAGTTCAGCTCTTGAATCGACAAGGCCTTCATTGTCATGTCCATCACACTTTATTTCTCATTCTCTGAGACATGAGTTAAAGTCTTTGTCAAGTTCAAATAATTTCACTATTTATGCATAATTTGTGACTTTTGTATTTTATTTTTTATTTAAAATATCATCCACAGCAATGACTCATCAAAACTTGGGTGCATATTGCTGATAATAGATTTTGTTTTATATGACCCAGGCCTAATTTGCATAAATTATACATTTAGAGCACTAGTAACAACTTTAGCATGAATATTTTAATTTGTCTAGATCAGTAGAATGAATTACTTTCCCTGAAAATTTCAAGTCAGTTGCATGTATTGTAACAAAGTTACAGGGAAGATGCTGCAGTTCTGTCACATATTTTTGACAGAATCCCTATACAAAGTATAAATTACCCACTCTTTTCCCAACACATTTCCTCCCATAACTTTGGAACTAATGAAGATAGAATTTTCTTGTAAGTACTAATACTAAGTACTATATGTCTCCTCAACCCCTTTAATTTGAGCCTAATATTTACAATGGATTTGAAATAGTGCAGTGTTAACTGTTATGCAAACATGTTTCCCATCAGTCCCTACTACTAGTATTAAGTTTTATTTTTAAAATCTCTTAGTTACATTTAATAATTTTTCCAAAACTTATTTAAACGCGATACATTTTGCACCAATTCAAAGCTCTGTTTCTGCTCCTTCTGATGAAGCAACTCTCATTCTTACAACTTATTTTTCCAGTAGAGTTTAAATTATTTTTTTACATACCGACTTTAACGAACATCAGACTAGTTTACAAGTATGATCAGCATCATTATCCATTTTGAATGGGCTTACTTCATCCTCGAAATTGTGACAAATCCATCGAAATGTCCTATATTTTAAAATAAATTGAAGGAGAAAGGTGCGGCATACTGCAAGGAGCACCAAGAACGATATCTCCTCACAACATTCACTTATCTATAGCGCGCACATATATATATTCACTAATTCAGTTTACTTACTGTTCCGTTGGGAACTGCATTGTCTGTCATTTCTGCAGGAGGCGATTCTGCGCTTGTCTGGAAATCAACGTTCATGTATTGCGTCTGGTGATTATCTTCTGACGTCATTCTCCACTACCAAAGAGAGCATAAAAGAGGTTGCAATATGATGCAAAGTAAAGACTACCTCTTGTATGGAAAAAAACTTATCAATATTTCAAATCATACTGCACGAGCTGCATCATTCGCGAGCACACGCTTCTGACTCGCGAGGGAGTAAAAATATATTTTGTACAATTCTGAAACGAAACATTAAATTCTCGAAATAAGGCTTCCACAAAACATACAATAGAAAAATATTTTTAAATTTACTCACTGACTCTGTGTTATCAAAATGTTTTTTGTGTGTATTTATAATTGTGAAAGACAACATATTTCATTTTTGTTGTTTGTTTTGTAATTCAAAGTTTGCCCCTAGCGGAAGATGGGAAATCCTTGCTGAGAGTGAGAGCTAACATTCTTGGGGTATCCCCCGTCTCGCTGGAGTATTGTGTGCGCGTTTCGTCCTTGGAATTGGCTTGCTTGCTTCCACGTAATGCCTTATGGTACAGGATTAGTGAACCAATGAGTAAACCACTGTCGAGGAATGTTTAAGACGATACATGCGAATGTTTGTCGATTGTTTCTTAACTTTATGAATGCCAAACAAACATCATCCAGAGGCAGACTCGCAGCTGTTTGTCAACATCTGACTCTGAGCCATCGTCGGAATACCACTATGGCAGAGGCATCGTTGCCAGCCGAGCAGAGGACTGCGGGCATCATAAGTGAGTTGGATAAATGGAAAGCAGGTTGTGAGCAGCCATTGTCACGATTGTCTTCGAGATATAGCCACTGCATTTATTTCCACACCCAATGTGACATTCAGAACGTGTACAAACGAGAAGCCCTCTTCCGTTAGACGATAACAAGCATCAGTGTTGATTTGAATTATGGAATACTTTGTAGAATATCCCTCGTTTCCCATACGTGCAGTGACCCTTAGACGAAAGAAAAGTACAATGTAGGGAATGATATGTCATATTGAACAACTCAAAATGATCGGTAATTAGCCAAACTAACATT
>JAWQFJ010001545.1:145000-157500 GCA_034096865.1 Theodoxus fluviatilis
GTACCCAACTTGAAATGCCTGTAACTCCTATTTTAATTAACTCACATTGTTCATTCTTATATCAAAACAAACAGAAATGAATGCAGAATTCAAAACTATTAAAACCCTATTGTGTCCAAAAAATGACTTAGCACTGGTTTTGTCGTGGCTGGTCACATATACATGAAGAGTAAGTTGCTGATATTTGTTTTGTTCTAGATTCTTGATGATAATCACAGACACAGTGCTTGAAGCTGTGTTCCCATGAATAGATCATTATTTGTTTTCTATTTGTGAGCTTGTAATGCAGAATTTAGCATGGCAAATCTCATCAGAAATATAAACGCTCAAACAGTTATTACCAGTCCATCATTGTGAGTGAGTGCCCACTGAAAACCCTCTTCAGGGCTTTAGTTTCTCTAGTCTTTTCAGGTACATTGATTCTCTGTTTCAATTGTACTATTTACATGCTTGCATTTCAGATATCTGTTGTTTTGGATGACTTGGACACCATTGCTCAAGAGGTTTCCCTCTTCTCCAAGACCTACCACTATGTCATCACATCTGGCGGCATTGGTCCCACACATGATGATCTCACCTTTGAAGGTAGTGGCCCTTCCACTTCCAGAGAGTCTGTACATTCTGCCAGTCCTCTCTATCAGAGGCCTGATGAAAATGCAGATATCACTGGCCTTTGTTTCCATTTCTTGCATTTGATATGTATTGTATGTCTCTTTCATGCCCCTAGGTGGAAAATCATGCCATTCTCTTTCATACATATGCCCATATACTATAGAATTCTGGTGTGATTAGGTCTAGACTCCAGTTCCAATTTCTGTAAGATTAGTTGTAGCCCTATATATTCCCTTTTTGTAATGGTTTGTACATTATTTGAATAGAGTATTAGAGTAACATACAGTTGGACCTGCCGTGTGCCCCCCACCCCCCCCCCCCCCACCCACCCCCACCCCACCCCCAACCCCACCGCCCATCCCCCCCACTCCCATCAACTGGAACGCCTAGCTGCTGGAATTTTGGGGCCTACTCCATAACTCAGCCAGGGGCAGCCCCAAGCAGACAAAGAGGCTGCCAGAGGCATTGGGACAGGGTCAGATCAGTTAGATCCAACTATGCATTCAAAGCACCCTGGAAAGTTGAGCCCAAACCACGTGAAACAACAAACTGGTCTCCGAATGTTATGTCCCTATATGTATCTATCAATCAAACAGACAAAAGAATCAACACCTATCATGTACTCACCATTTCTTTTGACTATTTTTTGGTTTGTTTGTTTAATACACACACACACACACACACACACACACACACTCACACACACACACACAGAGAGAGAGAGAGAGAGAGAGAGAGAGAGAGAGAGAGAGAGAGAGAGAGAGAGAGAGAGAGAGAGAGAGAGAGAGAGAGAGAGAGAGAGAGAGAGAGATTATTCAGTTGTTTGATATGTGGCCAAATCATTTTGAAATACTTAACCCTCAGCACTGTTTATTGTTTTGGGATTCTTTGAATTCACCACATAATCTGATTTTAAAATTTCTCTTTTTTTTTTCACCCATTTTGATTAGTGCTTGAAACAGAAATCGGAGATAAGATGCAAATGGCTATTTACAATGTAATATTCTGACATCATATATATGGATTCCACTTTGTGAGACAGGGCAGTTTATGTGTTGATGGTAACAATCCCCACATTCCCCCTGCGGGTTCGGGGTAAGAATTGACCCACAGTGTCTCCCTACGTGATTGGTAAGAGGCAAATAACTAAGGACACCGTGACTTGATTTGCGTTTACTCTTAACTGTTCCAGTGATTTTCATGCTTACTTACAAGTCTGATATAGCCCACAAAAGCTGATAGGCCATAAAGTACCATCCCTCCCTCCCTTCCTCCCTCCCTCTCTCCCTCCCTCCCTCCCCTCTTTCCCCACACCCTGTCCTGTACTGCAGTGACTTGTTTGTTTGCCCACCCAGGAGTGGCCAAGGCCTTTGGAGAGCCTCTCATTCCCCACCCTGAGCTGGTCCAGCTTATCAAGAAGTTCTTTGGGACCGATGATGTGAATTCCCCCAAGATGAAAATGGCCTATGTAAGTCTTTGTGGGTCTTGTTATGATGATGTCAGTTGATGTAATGCATTAGTTTGGGATCTTTGTTTCAGGGTTTTTTGCTAGTTTAGTTTCTTTTCTTTATATAAAATAGTGTGTGTGTGTGTGTGTGTGTGTGTGTGTGTGTGTGTGTGTGTGTGTGTGTGTGTGTGTGTGTGTGTGTGTGTGTGTGTGTGAGTGTTTGTAATTCTACCAGATTTTCATGGTTTATTTTTCAGAGATAACTTTCACTCCATCCTATGACAAAGAAAAGAAAAAGAAAAAGCACGACCAGAGTCTGACTAATTGTATTCTCTCAAGAAAAATAGAGGCCCTGAAGAGGGCCATTTGTGGGAGGGCTGACGACACTTGTAGGCAGAGCAAATGGCTTGGCTCTACATGTTGATGGTGTCAAGACAGGCGTCGTAGAGCGCAGAGAGTTTGCTGTTGGAATCATTGGCAATGGCGTCGAGCCAGGCGTTGAAGGGTGCAGAGAATTGGCAAGCTTTTGGAGGGAAACTCCTTCAGGCCAAATGGTCTTGCAGCTGTGCAGAGGCTAGGGGATTTAGCTTGTCATAGGTTAACCACTTCACACATGAAAAAGTTTTTAGGTCTCCTTTTTTTCTGGAGTATTATGTCTTGTGGCAAATGTAGAAATGCAATAGAAATCACAAAGAGCCAATTTTAATCTGTAAAAGCAAACCTTTTTTTGACTCACATGCGAAGCAAAAGTGAGTCTATGTACTCACCCGTGTCGTCCGTCCGGGCGTCCGGGCGTCCGGGCGTCCGGGCGTCCGTGAAAAACTTTAACGTTGGATTTTTCTCAGAGACTATTAAGTCTATCAGCACCCAATTTGGCATGATGGTGTATGATGACAAGGCCTCAAAAAACATACATAGTGACTTGACCTTGCTTCGAGGTCAAGGTCGCAGGGGCCATAAATGTTGTCTAAAAAACAGCCATTTTTCACATTTTCCCAATTTTCTCTGAAGTTTTTGAGATTGGATACCTGACCTATATATGGTGTATAGGGCAAAGTAATCCCTATCTTTTGATACCAGTTTGATTGACCTTGCTTCAAGGTCAAGGTCACAGGAGCTCTTCAAAGTTGGATTGTATACATATTTTGAAGTGACCTTGACCCTGAACTATGGAAGATAACTCTTCCAAACTTCATAACATTGTAGTACACATGTTATACTTTCATAATGAGACACATTTGGTCACATATCATCAAGGTCAAGGTCACTTTGACCCTTATGAAATGTGACCAAAATGGGGTAGTGAACCATTAAAAGTGACCATATCTCATGGTAGAAAGTGCCAATAAGCACCATTGTGCTTCCTATGTCTTGAATTAACAGCTTTGTGTTGCATGACCTTGGATGACCTTGACCTTGGGTCAAGGTCACATGTATTTTGGTAGGAAAAATGTGTAAAGCAGTTCTTAGTGTATGATGTCATTGGTAGGTTTAGTTGTTTGACCTTGACCTTGAAGGACACCCGAAGGTCAAGGTCATGTAAAGGTCAAGGTCATGTAAATGTCAAGGTCATGTAAAGGTCAAGGTCAAGCATGTGAGTCGTATGGGCTTTGCCCTTCTTGTTTCTTCCTCTGTACATAGTCATCAGCTTTTGACCATGTACCTGCTGTATTTTTTCATCTATCGTATATGTGCTAGAGACAATTTCAACCACAATATTCAATAAGCAAACTTTTGCTTTTTCTACCACCATTCCAATCCATTAGTCACTGATTACTTGACAATTTTCTTCATTTTCTCCTCCTCGTCCTGCTTCTAGGTTCCAAAATCTGCTGAGCTGAAGTATGGAGAGGATAAGAACACCGGAAAGAAGACCATCTACCCTCTAGTTGTTGTGCAGAATGTCTACGTGTTCCCTGGTGTTCCCTCGATCCTGGAAAATGCCTTCAACCTGTTGTCTGTGAGTGTCAAACTGTTAGCAACTTTGATACCATTCTAGTTCTCTAGAGACTTTGCCTACCGGCGAAAATGTCTCTAGCCCAGTTGACATCACGTGATGGAAGATTTTCGTCCGAAATATGCAAATGGAGGTCACACGAGAGGCTTGTGGGATAGCCGGTCTGCTCCCTGACATACACCGTTAAAGTAGTTCTAAGACTATTTCGAACAAAACTCTTAACTTACTCTTGTTGAGGCAATAAACAAGCGTTTATTTGATAAAATAAAATGTTTGTGTTGAAATGGAAACACGTTTTGACATCTGAGTGATTTCTGTAAAAACTGGAGAGAGAAAAGTATCAGAACGAACTATTTTTGGCATAATGTTGTAATGCGAAGGGTCAAGTCTATTACTCATTCATTACGAACTGTGTCAGAGTCAATACTGACTCGGGTTCACAGAATGCTTTGATACTGCTTCAAACCCTTTTGGTACACATTTAGATTGAGGAAGTTGCTAGAAATGTTTCCTTATGGTTTGCTCCCCATGAGATGAGGGGGAAAATAGATCCACCGTGTCTCCCTACATAATTTGTTAAAAGTGAGTATCCTTTGAAATCAAGATTCAACTTGCTCTTACTCTAATCAGATCTAGACACTTTTGTAATCAGTAGCCTTACATACCTCACAAATGCTGAGAGACCATAAAACTCCATTGTTGTCATCGTCGTTGTCATCTTTGTTATCTTCATCATCATCATCATCATCATCATCATCATCATCATCATCATCATCATCATCATCATCATCATCATCATCATCATCATCATCGTCGTCATTGTCATTATCGTCCTTTTGGCTTTATACTGTTATGCCAACAGCAGCAGAAACAGTGACAACTATAGCTGCAAGAACAACAACTATAGCTGCAAGAACAACAACTATAACAACACTCCTTATCCCAGGTCAAAGTTCAGTAAAAGCATCTGCTAAACAAAGGGACTGATGCATGGATAATCACCTATCTCTGCAGGCCTTGAAATGGAATGTTGCCTCATTATCCATTTTTAAGGTTGGAAAGAATTCCTTCCCCTGCTAATTCAGAAATATAATGAGGTCTATTTGTTTCTGCAAGGTTGATGAATGGAAACTGCACTTGTGCGTAAGTCATCAAGAGACGCATTTTGCTTTGCAGGACCTGTTCCAAAACCCGATGGTGGAGTTCAACACAAGGGAGATCTACTGCAAGCTGGATGAGATGTCCATCATGCCAGTGCTGAACACTGCAGATGAAAAGTTCAAGGCCAATGTCATCCTGGGATCTTACCCCGACTTCCACAACAGGTATGCTTCCATGAGTTGCCTCCCTTATTGCTCTTGTCCTCTGTGTGTGTGTGTGTGTGTGTGTGTGTGTGTGTGTGTGTGTGTGTGTGTGTGTGTGTGTGTGTACTTGCATTGGTGCGTGCATGTGTGGAAGGGTAGGAAGAGAAAATTCTTTTGGGGGTATTTCACTCCTGATCACCACTGTGGATCACTCTGTGACCATTTTTACTCCTTGGTAGGGTAATCCAAAGATTGATGGTGACAAAAAACATAAAACAAAATAGAAAAGTTACCACTATGTGACTTACACATTTTACAAATGAGAGTAATAGTGATAATCTTTAATTTTATCCCGTTTGAGGAAATTTTCTTGGGGGAATTGCACCCCTGGTTGCCACAGTGCAGCGCCCAGTGACTAGTTTTTCTCCTTGGTAGGAGAGGCAATGTGGGTTAAGCACCTTGCCCAAGGACGCAACTCTAGGACATACAAAAAAAGATAAAGATACTCATTTGAAAAGACTGCCCCTTGCCTAATGCAGACCTTTGAGTTGCTCAGAGAAGACTTTGACAGTGGCACATCTATGGTCATCACCTGTTTTGCTCCATTCCATCACCTGCACAAAGTGAGACAGGCTTTGGTCCCAGGTAACTTTAGTTGTCATAGTTCGGACAACTCAAAATGGGCCTAGATAGAGGCCACCATGAGGAGTGATGAAGTCAGGAAGGCTCTGCAAGCACTACTCTAGGAAGGATCTAGAATTGTGTGCTGGACCACTGTCCTGTCAGTAGGTCCTGCGCCAGCTTCTGAAGATGGAATCAGTAGAGGGAAATCAATCGCCCTTCAAACATATTCTGTTCTTATACCTGGTTCTCCTTGATGCCATTAAAGATGAAGATGATGTCAGACCCGTCATCCCAAAGGAAGTTGTTTGCACCATGATTGCCTGCTCATTGTCACTCTATTCAGGAATTTTGTCTTCAGAGTGGGGCCAGAAATGCTTGTTGCTGTCATCTCATCTTTATTCAGTCATTGATGTGTGATCCACTTTGAAGATCATGCAAAAAAAAAGGGGGGGGGGGGGGGGGAGAACAAGAAAAAGGAAAATATTGACGATAATCAACAAATTGTGTGCTGTCCCACCTTTCCTTTCCTATGAGCAGTCAAGGAATCCAGCATTTAAAACTTTAAAAAAATATTTCAATGAAGGAAAAAAAAAGATTTTAAGTTCAATATAGCTTCTACTTTCTTTTGTTAAAATTCAGGCTGACCTACAGACCCTAATTTTTGTAGCCATGTTACCAGTACTGAAACTATTTTTTTCTTTTGGCCTAACAGAAAACGATGTTTTGGCATTGAAGTATACCGAATTAAACAGCCAGAGCAACACTTGTCAAGCCATAACTTTGTTGTGTCATCAGTCAAGTATGCACTGTTTGAGCATGGTTATGGCCAAGTCTGAGATCTCATTTGACAGTCCAGATGATGGAGATGGGGAGAATCCCAATGTCCTTGACCAACATTCTTGTGGAACCGGAGAGGTGTTTAATTATCTGCTTTCAAATGATTTCCACATTCCTCTCACTGGTAGCTTCTGAACACATTCATTCCTTGCTTAATTTTCAGTAGTTCCTCCTCATCTTGGTTTCATCACGTGTATCACCTCACCTCTGCCTGTGACCCCGTCTGGGGTATAGGCCGCCAATCAGCACCCTCCAGGCATCTCGGTTCTGGGCGAGTCTTTCCAGCTGCCTCCACGTCTTTCCCATCTGCTTTGCGTCTGCCTCCAGCCCAGAAGAAAAAAATTCTATAGAAAATTCTATAGACTTTTGGTTATAGAATTCTATAGAAATTCTGTAGAATTCTATAAAATTCTATAGAAATTTCTATAAAATTTTATAGAATTCTAATAGAATTCTATAGAATTTCTATAGAATTCTATAACCAAAAGTCTATAGAATTTTCGATAGAATTTTTTTTCTGGGAGATCACGGCGCCAGGTATTCCTAGGTTGCCCTCTCTTCCTCTTCCCTTGTGGGTTCCACGTGAGGGCTTGCCTGGTGATGTTGGAAGCTGGTCTGCGAAGGGTGTGGCCTATCCATCGCCAGCATCTCTGAAGGACGTCTTCCTCAAATGGCTGTTGCCTCGTTCTCAGCCACAGTTCTTCATTGCTGATTTTTTCTGGCCAGCGGATCTTGAGAATCTTCCTGAGGCAGGTGTTGATGAAGATCTGGATTTTCTTGATGGTGGTGATGGTGGTTCGCCAGGTCTCTGCTCCGTACAGCAAGATCGGCTTCATGATGGTATTGAAGACCTTGATCTTTGTAGTAGTACTTATTGCGCTGGATCCCCAGATCTTCTTCAGCTGATGGAAGGCTGCTCTGGCTTTGCCGATACGGGTTCTGACGTCTGCATCCGTTCCTCCCTGCTTGTCTACAATGCTGCCGAGATACGTGAAGCTGTCCACATCTTCCAGCGCATTGCCTTCAACTGTGATGGGTGTGTTGTTGGATGCATTTGTCTTGAAAACCTTGCTCTTCTCTCTGTTGATGTGGAGGCCCAGGCTTGCTGAGTTGTCCGCAACAATGCTGGTCTTTTCCTGCATCTGTTGTTGGGTATGAGAGAGGAGAGCCAGATCATCAGCAAAGTCAAGATCGTCTAGCTGTTTCCAAAGAGTCCACTGGATGCCGTTTCGTTTCTGGTCTGTCGACATCTTCATGATCCAGTCGATCGCTAACAGGAACAGGAAGGGTGAAAGCAGGCAGCCTTGTCTCACTCCAGTTTGTACTTCAAAGGCATCGGTGAGTTGTCGGCCATGAACTATCCTGCACGTCATGTTTTCGTATGACTTCTTGGTGATGTTCGTGATCTTTTCCGACACTCCATAGTGTCTCAGTAGCTTCCAGATGGTCTGCCTGTCTACACTGTCGAACGCCTTCTTGTAATCAATAAAGTTTACGTAGAGGGGAGAGTTCCACTCCAAGGACTGTTCCAAGATGATGCGCAGTGTTGCTATCTGGTCCGTGCACGACCTTTCCTTGCGGAAGCTGGCTTGTTGGTCATGGAGATGCGGGTCAACTACGTCTTTCATCCTGTTCAGTAAGATGCGGTTGAACACCTTCCCTGGGATGGACAGCAGCATTATTCCTCTGTAGTTGGCGCAGGAACTGAGGTCGCCTTTCTTGGGGAGTTTGACGAGGTATCCTTCTCTCCAGTCTGCTGGTACTTCTTCATCTTCCCATATCTTGCAGAAGAGTGGGTAGAGGAGCTTCACACTGGTCTCCACATCCACCTTCAGCGCCTCTGCCGGAATGCTGTCAGGTCCTGCAGACTTGCCGTTCTTCAGTTGTCATCATGTGTATGGTAGATAATAATAATAATAATAGTTGTATTCATACGCACATACCTTCCCTTGACAGGCAAGCTCATTGCGTTTACAATCCAAAGAATCAACACTCACACAACCACTCAAAGCCACATTCCCACAAAAACTCACACACAACACAACAAAACAAAAACCCCTAAGATCCAATAGAACAAATAAAACAAACCATACAATATACACAGCACTTGCCGACCAGGTCAAGTAAGGCGAAGCAGCTCAGCGGGAAAGGCGGATCGGAAGAGGTGGGTCTTTAGAGCACTTTTGAACTGGGGCAGAGTGTCAGAAAGACTGACTGAGAGAGGGAGACTATTCAGGTTACAGGTCCGATATAGGAGAAGGCGCGCTGTCCTTGAGTTTTCTTATTACGGCAGGGAACCTTGAGCATTCTAAAAGTCAGCAGCTGAGCGTAGAGATCTGGAAGGCGTGTAGACTGCAAGAATTTCTGTAAGAGCGTGTGGTGCGGTGTTGTCAATGGCCTTGAAGCACAAAGTAGCAAGTTTATAATCTATCCTCTGAGAGATGGGGAGCCAGTGAGGTGCATGTAGGAGTGATGAGACATGGGTACGCTTGGGACATCAAAAAACTAGCCTAGCAGCACAATTCTGAACTTTCTGGAGTTTGTTAAGCAGAATGTCAGGGATGCCAGCAAGAAGAGAGTTTCCATAGTTGAGACGAGACAGGACAAGTGATGTGAAGAGCGTTTTGGTGGCCTGCTGAGAAAGATAATGACGAATGGTACTAATTTTCCTTAGCTCGTAATATGCAAACTGACAGACTTTGGTGACATGAGATCTCATTGACAGATCATCGTCAAACATGACGCCTAAATTTCTAACAGACTGAGAGAAGGCGATGTCACTGTGGCCAATGGTTAGTTTGAGGGCCTGATCCGATTCGCCTCCGCTGCCCACCAGGAGTGCTTCAGTTTTTGAGTCCTTGAGTTGGAGCTTGTTCCGGGTCATCCACCGTTTCACGTCAGAGATGCAGAGTTCACTGGTAGAAAGAAGAGAGTGGATTTGACTGGGATGGGAGGAGTTGTAGAGCTTTATGTCAAGGATATGCACCTTCTTGTGACTTGTCTCTGCACCATGCCAAGTGATAACAAGGGCTATTGTAGAATTTGTGCATTATTTGTATAAGCATGAAGAGCTCATATTTATCAATGGAACTGTAGGGGAATGTGTGCTGAAGTTAATGTTAATAAAAGAGCAGATAAAACATATCTGAACTTATGTGAGTACTCAAAATTTGGAAACTGATTTTTTTTAACCAGCCTGTACAACAAGTATGTGAGAAATGTGACTTTTGTTTTAATGTTGTATCTACTTTCTTGGTAGTATTTGCTCTGAGTGTTTAAGTTGTAGTGTGTTGCTGACATTGATGGTCATCTGCATATTTTTGCATGATTCTTTGAACTGGAAGGGCATGCAATACAAATTTATTATACATGTGTATCTCATTTGTTTTGAGTCTGTTTGGCGAATATGTCACATGGAATTGTGAGGCAGTCACATTGTTAGGTTGGCAGTCAGAGAGTTAGGCTTGAAAATCAGTAGGTGGGCAAACAGACAGTGGGAAGTAGGCAGGTAGGTTAGTGTCGCAAGCCGGACCAGCTCGTTTTACTGAAAGGTCAAAGGTCTAGGGGAATTCACTATGATCCACTTGTGACACTCTCTCACACAGTCATTATATCAAAGACAAACACTAGACAGAAAGACGGTGAGGTCATAGGTCAACTTGTCAAAATCTTTTAATTACCATGCCAGGGTGATGGAGGAATGAATCAACGTTAATGTGTGGGATAAATCAAGCAACAGCAATAATACTCATAATCATAATCATATAAGAGAACGAATGGCCCGCCAGCCGATCCAAGCTAACTTATCTGACAGTCCTTCACTCTTCCCTCGGCTGCTGCTCTTGAACGAGCTGCGTGTCAATCGTGGTTCAACCGCTCAGACGTCACGAGGGCCCCTCGCCCTCAGGAATCTTCTTCGCAGAGGTTCTTGATGCACCGGAGGGAAAAGAAGGGGGGAAGGGGAAGGGGGAAGCAATTGTATTCGATCACAAGCACAACCATAGCACACCAATTTGTATTCTTTCAAAGAGGCTTCTGCCTTTTCTCTCAATCGTTGGTATTTGTTCTCTACGAACGGCTTCGGGTGTCGCAAGCGCGCCTTCACCAGGAGATGGACACGGGCGTTGCAAGCGTGTCTTCACCAGGAGATGGACACGGGCGTTGCAAGCTTGGTATTTCCTCTCAACGTAGAGTGCAGGGGGGAAGGATGACGTAATATCTTGTCGCAGAGAGTGACAAGGAATGACGCAACTTCTGGCGCGGAGAGTGACGTAGTCCTCGGGGGGGCGTTAAGTCTTGATGTCGTTTTCGCCAGCTGCTGGCACTGGTTTTCATTGGCATATTTATACTTTCTCCACGGACGCGAGTTAACTTGGTCATTTTCCAGCCACTCGCATATAAGACAAGGCCCCTCCCTCGTCAAGTGTCCAGTAGCGTTCTCCCTTCCAACCAATGGAAAACACTTTTCCGCGAACATGGGCATGCAAACTTTTGACTAAGCTATGGCTGGCGAAACCATGATATTTTACTATCATCTACGGCCGGCGGAGCCATAATAAGTAAGAGAAGTAAACAACTTAAGCCAAAGGGGGAAGGGGGTGATCTCGCCACAGTTAGTAAGCACTGATAAGTCATCTGGCCATACAGATGTCATCTAGATGATAAAGCAGGCACACTAGCTGGCAGTCAGGGTCACATACACACAGATGGATGTAAGAATGGACAGATGGTTTGATAGATGGATGGACAGACAAACAATCTCAAATTGACCCAGAAATCTTAATCTTCATGATGGAAGTTGTGACATTATCATCCTAAGACCAGTGGAAATTTTAAAATAGAAAACACTTATTACACCACTGGTCATTTGGAACACTTTGCCATAAGTTGTTGGACCACTTTGACACTTAATCCCAAACTGTAATTTAGGAGTCTTGAAATTCTTATTGAATGTGCTCACAATAACTGATCCAGCCAGAGACCAGAATTTCTCGTCATTGCGGAAGAGTCTGAAGGGTCAGAGTAGCAATGAATTATTATCTGTGTGAGTTCGACATAAAATTCGCTTTTCCAGGTTGGTATGGGAAATGGCTGACTCATTGTTTGAAGGATGTATAGTGCTTATAACATTTAGGGTGTTGCGATAGAGAAAGAACATAGAGTGAAAACGATAGAAGCCTCATACCATTATTGTTTCATGGATGATGATTAATTTATCATTCTGTTTAGGAAAAGAGATTTAAGAACATCTCAGCTATTTGATTTTTTTTTTGACAAGGAGAAATCTTTAAAATTGGTGTGTTGGTTAAAAAATAAAACTGCATTAAATGACCCAGTCATTTTTGGAAGTCCATCCTTTTGAAAATTGACATTTGCACTAGAAAAAGGAAATCATACCAGTAAAGGAACACACTGAAAGAGTCGTATTAGTGCTCCATGTTTAAGGGAATGCAGAAATATTTGAGATCGTGATGATAGAAAACAGCAGGTAAGTCATCCAATGCAGGTGGAAATGTATTGCATGTAAATGAAATATCCACATTTCAAACATTTCAGGTGTCTTGCATTATGCAATGGGGTGTCTAGTATTGTCCATTAATATTCAGTAGGCCATCCTTTGCCAAGGAGCAAAGTCTTTACATGGACTCTACACTTCATACTGATTTGTACTTTGTAGTACAGCTGTCCTGGGTGCACCCATTCTCTCAGCTTTCTTCCT
>JAWQFJ010001545.1:160000-165000 GCA_034096865.1 Theodoxus fluviatilis
GTTCTTACCTTCCTCCTTGAGACTCCAGTCACTACATCCCTAACCCATTTCTATGGGTGAAATATTGAAAATACCCTTCGGTTCGATTCATTAGTTTGATTTGGGACTTCAGTGTATGAATAGAAGGGGTGGGAGGTGGGGGACGTGGGGGTGCGGGTTTAACTTTGATCTTCATGTAACTTTTAATGCCATTGCATCAAAAGTCAGGTCCCAGTGCTGAGGTCATAATGCAGACCAGAAACCCTAGTTGAAAGCATCCGTCTGTTCTTGGCCAACCATGGTTGTTTGTAGCAACCTTAGAAGGCCAAGCAGCTAGTACATGTAGTTCCTGATGATTAAGGGGAGCATTCAACAACTTATGCAGTGTTGTATTTGAAATGATGTTTAACTGTATATTTAGAGGGGGAAACATAAACATAAACAACCTTTTTACTTGTTTCTGATGATACACTGGATTAGAGTTTACAGAGAAGAACTGTTGAGAGAGAGAGAGAGAGAGAGAGAGAGAGAGAGAGAGAGAGAGAGAGAGAGAGAGAGAGAGATTGAGAGAGGGGGGGGGGGGGGGGGGGGGGGGGGGGGGGTGGGGTGGGGGTGGGGGGGGGGGGTGGGGGGGGGGCAGACAGACAGGCTGGAGGGGCAAGGGCAGGAGCAGGGAAGACAGACAGACAAGATAGACCCATAGACAAGACAGTAAAGGACAGGGAGCAGACAGCGAACGGACCAGACATACGACAGTAGTGCGTTTGGTAAGGGTGACAAAATCGAATATAGGGGTGCAAGAAAAAAAAAAAAAAATCAAAATCGAAAAAAGAACCAAAAATCGTGTAAATGTGTTTTGTAGAGCGAAATCAATCATCGAGTGCCACCTGATGCTTCAGCAGAGAGATCAGCCTGCGGTTTGTGTTTGCTTTTTGCTGAGGAAGAACAAACCGAATTGTGCGAGATCTTTTTTTGTAGCGGAAGAAAGGTGGATGGGCAGTTTGTCAACTTTGGTGAAAGCAGGAGAGTCTAAAGAATATATAAAAGGTCAAGCAGGCAGTCAAATGTTTTTGACAGCATGGTTTGCATTTACCCCAAGAAGCCTACCTAATTATATTTGCCAGCTAATAAAAAAGCCGCAGGCTAATCCACAACGTTTCTTAAAAAGCAAAAACTACTCGCCTCGGCCATCCTTGGATTTCAATGAAATGTCCTGCTGGGAATTCGGGGGTCATTTTCAGAAATTCCATTTCAATCAATTTATGTACGGTGGGTTTAAAAGAGAGAAAGCTTTGGTTTGAGGTCAACACACAACACGTAGTGATATATAACATGTAAACTCATCTGTTTGGCTGTTATGTTCAGTTAAAAGCAAGTATAAAAGATATAAACAGTAGCTGTTCACTCTTTTTTTTTCAAGGGTTTATTTTCTTCATTCATTTTGTCATCAATGCTTTTTTTTGTCTGTTCTTTTTTCTTTTCCAAATTTCTTTTTTTTCCAAGGTCACTAGGAGCTTCTTCTCCAATCTCAATAAATGTTTCCTCAAATATACAAAAGGTATTGGTGGATGGAATGTTGGAAATGATGGGAATGTCGCTAGGGGGGCCTCAGACTCGCTAGCTCGCTAGAGCTAGAAAAAAATAAGCCTCTCAAGGAAACTTCTCAAGGAGGAAAAGGAAAAAATCTCAGAGAGAGAAGAAGAAAGAAGAAAGGAGAAGAGGCCTCTTTTCTCACGTGCAGACGTTGCAAGAGGGCAGAGGAACTCTCAAAAGGGACAACAAGGTCACTATGAGCAAAGCTAACATCACAAAATGCAAAAAAAAAGGCATAAGGGCACCTTCTGGGGTTATTGACAGTGAATTGACAGAATCGACTATTTATTTTTTTTTTTTTTTTTCTTTTTTTCGCTAACAATAAAAAACCCCCCAAAAAAAAAAAAAAACGTCACAAACCAAAATAAACCGCACACAAAAAAAAACACGGGCAAGAAAAAAACCAAAAAAGGGTTACTATCCACACGTCCATGTGAAGTGATACTGGTGACCCGTAGTGTCCCCGCCGACTGGCGAGAAAAGATGAAAAACCTAAAGATGTTCAACAACTTTTTTTCCTGGCCCTTCCCTTTTTTAAGGTAGATTTTTTTTTTTTTATATGTTTATATTTTTTATTTAGTTTTATATTCAGAAATTTAGGATTAGGCGTGTCCTTCTCTTTCTACTCCTTTCTTTCCTTGCTTCTTCTACGGATCTTTTTTGCCTTCTGGAGGATAACTGCTTCCATCAGCTCTCTCTCCGCCCTCCATGCTTATCGCTCTCGCCGCATTCTCTCTCACAGCTTCGCTGGCCTTCGCTGCCCTCTATTGGATTCGATCGGATCGCCCTGGCTCCACATCGCCTCCGAACCGCTCGGTCCCCCCGAGTGGTTTTTTTTTTTTTTTTTTTTTTTTTTTTTTTTTTTTTTTTTTTTTTATTTTTTTTTTTTATGTTTTTTTTTTTCGTTTTTTTTTTTTTTTTTTTTAATTGAAACCCAAAACAAAAAAACACCGAAACCGAAAAAACTCAAAACCCAGAACAGGTCAGTAAAGAAACACCAAAAGTTTGAACCACACGAAAAAAACAAAAACGACCTCTGACTCCAAGATCCCTCCCTCCTCCTCCCCTCCTTCTCTCCATATCCCTTATTCTCCTTTTTTTGATTCCATTCATCTTCTTCATACGCCCCTGACAAGTCGTGTGCCCGCGGAGCATTATTGGATTTGGATGGAAACCTATTTTCTACCCCGTAAAAAAGTTCGTCCTAATAAATAAACCCGGACGGAGAGACCATTATCCGCCCAAGTTCCCATCAATCCACCGCAGCCATAGAACACAAAAGGAAACGGGCCTTTGGGTGTAAACTTTCCCTCCCTCGTTAACCATTCTTAAACCCAGTACAACAATACCATAAACATAAAAACAAAGCAACAAGCCTTACCAAAGTAATAACAACACCAATTCAAAATGCAACATTTGCTCGAANNNGACATACAGACAATAGTGCTTGTAGGGGGACAAAAATCGTGTATAATGTATTTGTAGCGAATCAGCCTGCGGTTTGTTGCTTTTGCTAGGAACCAATTGCGAGATCTTGCGAAGAATGGGCCGGTGTCAACTTGAAAGCAGAGTCTAGGCAGTCAAATGTTTGACACATGTTGACACCCGCCTATTATTTGCCAACTAAAGCCGCAGGCTAAGCAACTCGCTCCTGGATTCAATGTCTGGGAATTCGGGTCATTTCATTCATCAATTTCATGGACGTTGAAAAGAGAGCTTTGAGTTTGAGGCACGTAGTGATATACTTATACATGTAAACGTGGCTGCATTCCAGTGTTTAAAGTAGCTTTTCAAGGATCACTAGACGCTTCTCAAATGTCGCTAGAAGCCTACCTCAAAGGTCGCCCACACGGAGAAGCACCATTTATTGACACATTTTCGCTAAACACAAAAAAAAGGGTACACGATCACGCCTGACCGTAGTCCGGATGAACTATAAGTCACTGTTCTAGTCTTTTATAGGCGTGTACATCTACGAGTCTTACTATGGAATATAGATCAGAGTGCCTTTTGCCGTGTTGCAGATATTCCTTGTGATACCGAGCGGAGAACTTGTATTTTAAGGGGGGATGGCGAATATAAAGGACCCTCCATCAGACCTAGAAAAGGAGGGATCTGTAGTTACCCAGGAACTACTGTTGGCTGTGAACTCGGTAGTTCTGAGGAGTCTTCATATGTCGTGCAATCGTACTGTGTTCGCTAGTTACTACAAGGTAAGCTCACATCGGACCACGTTATGGCCTATCAGAAACACCAGAAGCATCTCGACGACCAAGAGCCCTACGGATTTTCTTGACCGAAAATCTACCGGTCAGGTATGCTCTGTTGAATTTACCTGCCGATCTTGCGCTCAATCCGTAGTCATCACTGTGCGTACTAATTGTTAATAATTATACTCACGGGGTGAGAACAAAGAGATCAGAAGTTGTAGTGTTTACTGTAGAGAGAAGCAGCAGTCATTAAGTTTGTCCTTGTTAGCGGTGGTGGTGGTACGGTTCGGGATAGAAATAAACTAGCAAAATCGCTGAAGAACCAAATGTACAAAACGATTAGTCGTGTGTATGTCTCGTCAGCAGAGGCTTTACCCCCTCTATTCGACTTTCCCTTCACCTTGCTTGTGTTACTCTCCCCTTGTTTCCCCATGGGAAACTCGGGGACTCTTTCTGTGATCGTTATTTCTCTCTCTCTCCCTTTGTATCCTTCCAGAACGGCCTGTACGCAGATTTCACCTGTTACCTCCAGCCCCGTCTTGAGATAGGATTCTTCTATTTTTTTGTCGATAAATATGTTATGAAATTATCATCGTTGCGTCAGCCGCCAGAGCCCCCATGAGACCAGGAACAGAACATTAGAAGCAGACCCAGACACCCCCCAGAAGAAGCAGAATCCTCAATGATCAATCATAGTTTGACTTTCAGCTTAATAACTGGTTGGATCGAAAAAGGGATCCATTAGTATGAGCGATGACTCTGCTTTTTTTTCAATCTCCTCCTCCCCCCTACGCTCATCCAGACATCCTCTCCTCCTCCTCCTTTTCTTTCTTTTCTCCCTGCTTCTCCTTTCTCCTCTTCTCCCTACTTCTCCTTCTCTCTCCTTTCTCCTCCTCTCCTCCTCCTCCCTCCTCTCCTCCTTCCTCCTCCTTCCCTCCCTCATCCCTACCTCCTCCTCCTCCCCTAAGCCTTTTCTTTCTATCTCCCTACTTCCTCCCTCATTTCCTTTCTCCTTTCCTCTCCTCCTCCTCCTCCTCCGTACCTCCACCTCCTCCTACCTCACCTCCTCCTCCTACTCCTCCTACTCCTCCTCCTGCTCCTCCTCCTGCTCCTCCTCATACCCTCCACTTGTTTTCTTCTCAGACGATTCTGAAAACTTTTTTTAATGTAGCCAGGATGATACCAGTCAACCATCAATTTTGGCAGTGTTAATTCAGG
>JAWQFJ010001545.1:167500-185000 GCA_034096865.1 Theodoxus fluviatilis
GGTTAGCTGCATTTCTGTTGGTATAGACCTTCCTGTCCTTTGTACCCTCTGTTGCTTACACCTTTGTTCAAGTATTATCTGTGTGTGTGTGTGTGTGTGTGTGTGTGTGTCTGTGTGTGATTGATAGATGCACACATGTATTTAGTTAAGTGCATGTGTGTGACTCTTGAGTTTGAATCACAATAACATTGTGTAAACATGCCATAATTGTACAATGTTGTTGGCAGGGTGTGTCATGGAGTATGACAAGGAGCCTATACGGCATGCTGCAGATAGGGTGTATGGACTTCTGGAATGCCAGGATGTGCCGCAGACCTTCAGGTCCAACCTCCAGAAGGCCATCAGTGTAGTGGAGGAGTGCCTGGACAAATACAGGTAGGAACTCTGCACAGATGGATTAAACTCTGGATTTGTTCTAGTTGGCTGTTTCACTAAATTTTCAATGGTACATGTCATAAAGAGGCAGTCTTGTTGATTTTTTCCACATGGTTTCCTTCAGAATAAAAGTGGACATTTGTGTTGTGGAGATATATATATATATACATATATATATATATATTTTCATTATCTCAGATTGCTTGAAACTCTGAAAGGACTATTAGAAATCATACCTATAACATGCTCATTTGATTAGCCAGCAATACTACAAGTCTTCTCAACTTTGTCTTGATCCATTGGAAAATGGATTGCTTTCCGTTACTTATTGTCACTCGCCCTTTCCTCAGCAATACCTTAAACACTTCTGTCCATCTTCCTTACAGTTACATCTATTTTATTTGTTTTCCACACATTCCCATTTCAACCAACATCATCTCATATATATATATATATATATATATATATATATATATAGATAGAGAGAGAGAGAGAGAGAGAGAGAGAGAGAGAGAGAGAGAGAGAGAGAGAGAGAGAGAGAGAGAGAGATATTTAAAAAAAAATACAGAATGTTTGATTTTTCAAAATGATTCAGTCGTACCATTATTCTTGCAGTAAATAATTTGATTTGAGAAAATCTCAAGTGTGTACAACATTGACAGTTTATGCTTGATTTTCACTGATGGAGTGTTAAACTGGTTGCTGGTCGATGAATGCCATTTGGTGTCTTTGTAATGCTAAATCCTAAATCTGTGCTGTTCTTTTCACAGTTTGGATGAAGTTTGTGTGGGTTTCAACGGTGGCAAGGACTGCACTGCCCTTCTCCATCTTTTTCATGCTGTTGTCAAAAGGTTTGTAAGTGGCCCCTTGAGAGAGAGAGAGAGAGAGAGAGAGAGAGAGAGAGAGAGAGAGAGAGAGAGAGAGAGAGAGAGAGAGAGAGACTCAGAGAGAGAGAAGAGAGACTCACAGAGAAAGAGAGACTCACAGAGAAAGAGAGACTCAGAGAGAGAGACTCAGAGAGAGACTCAGAGAGAGAGACTCAGAGAGAGAGACTCAGAGAGAGAGACTCAGAGAGAGAGAGAGAGAGAGAGAGAGAGAGAGAGAGAGAGAGAGAGAGAGAGAGAGAGAGAGAGAGAGAGAAAATTGAACTGAACTGAACAAATTTAATGTGTAGGGCACCAGCCTATTAAATTGAAAAGAAATACAAACTTAAAAACCCTTCCCTTCCAACTTATCTACAATGTATACCAGTTCCTGGCAGCCCACCCTCCAGTGCCCTCCCCTCTTGCATGAGTACACGGTCAGCCCCTCAGCCTCTACTCGCTTGTTGAAACCATGTCTTTAGACAGGCGGAGATGGGCGAGCATGCTTTGGGGTTGGACGATGTGCGAGGCGCAGTGCCGTGGTTCTATCCCTTGGACGGGAAGAATCTGGGTTTATCAAAATATCTTGAAAATATTACACTGGCTGCAATCCTGTGTCGTAAATATGTCCATGAATGTAATTATGTTTGTGCGTGAATGATACTTGGTGAACATCTACGTTGCACCTACCTCTCTGTATGACTGCGTTAGCTTTGGTTCAACGTCTACGACATGCTAAAGCAAAAAACAAAGAAACTATTAACAGGAACTTCCCTTCCCTTCCAACTTATCTACGATGTATACCAGTTTCTGGCAGCCCACGCTTAAGTGCCCTCCCCTCTTGCATGAGTACACGGTCAGCCCCTCAGCCTCTACTCGCCTGATGAAACCATGTCTTTAGACAGGCGGAGAGGGGCGAGCATGCTTTGGGGTAGGATGATGTGCGAGGCGCAGTGCCCTGGTTCTATCCCTGGAACGGGAAAAATGTGGGTTTATTGCAGTATCTTGAAAAGCCAGAGAGAGAGAGAGAGAGAGAGAGAGAGAGAGAGAGAGAGAGAGAGAGAGAGAGAGAGAGAGAGAGAGAGAGAGAGAGAGAGAGAGAGAGAGAGAGAGAGATTTCTGTGTGTGTGTGTGTGTTGTGTTTTGGTGTGAGCTTGTATTTGTTTTATTGCATTTGTAAGTGTGTTTTAATGTGTGTGTGTGTGTTTGTGTGTGTGTGTGTGTGTGTGTGTGTGTGTGTGCATGTATCACTGATACTTTAAAAGAAATTGATGGTCCACCACATCATACAGTGTTACAAGTGTTTGTTTGTATGTGAATGGTCACGCATCTGTGATATTTGCTGATGGACATATCATTTAAATGTATGTGTAAGGCTTTGAATTTAATGTTGCCCCACCCCCACCCCCTTCCCCCCTCCCCCACCCCATCTTTAAAAAAAGAAAGAAACATAAATACAGGTTGAAATATCAGGACTTGTATTCTTTCTTCATGGTTTTGTCAGGGTTTATGAATGTAAACTTTGACAAATAAGGATCCCTTTGGGAAACGTAGACAAAATTTTTGCAATGGAAAAACTTGTTCCTGTTTTTCCAGGAAATTTCCTGATCACAGTGGCCAACTGAAAGCTCTGTACATCAGGAGCAAGATGCCCTTCCCAGAAGTGGAAAAATTCATCCAGATTTCCAGAGACAAGTAAGTGCTTGAGATGAACCAGTCACTGCCACAGAGTTTTTAAGGCTGCACATGTGTGAACTCTAGGTACCTCCCTCTAGTTTGTGGACTTGAGTTTGCTTTGACTTATTTGTATTTGAGGTCAAGAAGATTGAAGAGTTGCTGCATGATTCATTTTATTGATGTGGCTTGATACTCCACCACCTCCACCTCCACCTCCTCCTCCTCATCCCCTCCTCCTCCTCCTCCTCCTCCGTACCTCCTCCCCTCTCATCCTCCTTCCTCCTCCTCCTCCTCCATCCTCCCCTCCTCCTCCTGATCCTCGTCCTCCTCCTCCCCCTCCTCCTCCTCCACCTCCCTCCTCTCCCCATCCGCCTTCCATTCCTCCTCCGCAACACCCCTCCCCACATCCCTCCTCCTCCACACTCCTCCCCCCCCCCCCCCCCCTCCTCCCTTCTCCTCCTCTTTCTTTTCAAATCCCCTGTGGGTTTGGGGTCAGAATAGATCTTCTGCGACTCCCTACATGATTCATGAAAATGGAATAATCTGGGACAATGAGACTTAATTTTTGCTCAACTCTAACCAGCTTTGTTTTCATGACCAATGGCCTAACATAGCCTGCAAAGGCTGATAGGCCATAAAATCCTATTCATCCATCCATCCATCCATCCATCCATCCATCGTTCCATCCATCCATCCATCCATCATCCATCCATCCATCCATCCATCCATCCATCCATCCATCCATCCATCCATCCATCCATCCATCCATCCATTCATCCATCCATCATCCATCCATCCATCCATCCATCCATTTTTTCATTCATTTCCTGCTTTCCCCATGTATGCACAGCTACCAACTGGAGATGGTGAGCTACAATGGGCGCATCAAGGACTCCCTGGCAGAGATGAAGACTGAGCATCCCAAGCTACAGGCTGTGCTCATGGGCACTCGAAGGACTGACCCCTACAGCAGTGAGTCCAGAAAAGAATGGATGGAAGAACGAAGGACAAATGCAAAGTGGCAGAGGAGGAAGGGGAAGAAATAGGACAGAAATACGCATTGAAAGGGATTAGACTACAGAAATTAGATGAGATGAGGTTGGTTGAAATGGAAATGTGTGGAAAACAAATAAAATAGATGTAACTGTAAGGAAGATGGACAGAAGTGTTTAAGGTATTGCTGAGGAAAGGGAGAGTGACAATAAGTAACGGAAAGCAATCCATTTTCCAATGGATCAAGACAAAGTTGAGAAGACTTGTAGTATTGCTGGCTAATCAAATGAACATGTGATAGGTATGATTTCTAATAGTCCTTACAGAGTTTCAAGCAATCTGAGATAATGAAAATTGAAGTTGAATCAGACAGCAGTGTTGTCTCCTTCTTTCAGGTCATTTGGAATTCTTCTCCATGACTGACCCTGACTGGCCTCAGTTAATGAGGGTGAATCCCCTCATTGAGTGGACCTACGAGGATGTCTGGTGCTTCCTCCGACAACTCTGTCTTCCCTACTGCAACCTCTATGACAAAGGGTGATTAGCATATGTATCCTCTTATCTACTTGCCTTTTTAGTGTGTGTGTCCGTGTGTGTGCATGTCTTTCTGTATATACACACATGCACATGTGTGCATACACATCTTTTTATGCATGCAAGCATGTGCATGTTTTGCTTGAATAAGATATAAAATTTAATGAGAGTGGTACTGTTGATTTTGTGGCATCTTCTGAAAGAACCTCCGAAGAGCAGTATGCATAGAGTCTCCTGCATGTTTTCTCTTATATTAGTTTGCAATTTACTCAGTATCATGCTGACATGTACCTCCTAGTGATGTTATTTAGCATGCTTATTTAATTTTAATGACAGGGCATTTTCTGTGGCAGGAAAAAAATGTTAAGAGGAATTATGAATGCAAATACTGTTTTCACTCTCTTTTCACCTCAAAATTTCTCACCAGAATGCAGCTTTAAATGAAAGCAAGTCATGATTTTGAAAACAGAGAGGATTTTAATTTCTGCATTATTTCAGGTACACATCCTTGGGCAGCATGAACAACACCCACCCCAACCCCATCCTGCAGTACATAGATGACAGAGGAGTGGTCTGCTACAAGCCAGCCTATCAACTTCCAGACAGCTGCAGGGAGAGGGACGGCAGGAATGTTTGACCTCGAGACTTTCGTAGGCCCTAAAAGCCTGTTTTAATTTAGCAATGCTTTCGCCTACTTCGCCATTGTAGCAGTCTTATCCGACCAATCAGGACACGGCCTCAGTCTGGTTCTGTGTCCTGATTGGTTAGATAAAGGTTGCTACTACAGCAAAGTAGGCATAAGCATAGCTAAATTAAAAGCCAGGCTCGAGTCCAAAGAAAGACTGGCTCTAAAACCAGACTGAGAGCCTGCAAAAGTGTTTGGACTTTAACATCGTTTCATTCATCCTCTTCTGCGGAAATCATGGTGCCTTGTCAACAAAAGCAAGAGAAAAAAGACCTTGGTCTGGAAACACCTACTGCTGTTTCTGAGAAGGATTGATGCATTTGAGACAAGATTTCATGGCTGAAACAAGTCTGCAAGGAGAATCATGGGAAGGATCTACACTTTCTACACAGATTTATGCAAATGAATTGCATTTGAACTCCATTCCAGCTTGCACCTGATGTGGACATTCTCCTTCTGGCAGAGAAACAAATAGTACATTTTACTGTGGTATCAGACTCCAAGTCTTCTCTGTCGGTGCTGACTGGTATTGTTCGTTCTATTTGTAAGATATCAACTTGTAATGTTCACATTGTGCCACGCGTTAAACCCACCAGGTTGCTATGGTCTTGTTCAGTTTTCTTGCTGAAACAGCAGAGAGCAACCAAGTACAGATTTGGACAAAGGGCATTTTCCTTTGCTGGGCCTGTTGTCTGGCATGCCCTACATGTGAAACTTCCAGTTGTTGCTAATTAGTGATTTTCAATGGTCTATTCACTCAAATGAAAAGCTCAATTAGTGGTATGAGGAGTTATTGCTTGTGTAAGCCCGTGTTGATAGGTTGTGGGTTTTTTTTGTTACATGAAGTGGAGCAGTTCGCCATGATCTTTAAACTTAATGAACACGAAACATTATCATGGTTAGTATTTGGCAGCATTGCTGGAAGGTGGATGTCATATCTTAGGCAGGCTGGCAATGGATTCTAGTCATGGACTCACATCCTTGCATACTTGTAGAAATTGTAGTCTTAGCTTTCTTTTCTGACTGATGGCAAAAACCAGAGTTACCAAATAGGTTTTGCTGATACTATATCATTTACATAATTTATCATGAGCTTATTGAAATATGAAATAGAGAAATATATATTGACAGACTTACCAGACATGAAATTGAAAGCTGTAAATGATGTCAATGCAATATAATCATTCAGTATGAAATCATCTAAAGCAAATGCATTACTGTATTTTTTCTCTCTAGAGGGTTCAGTGGAAATGTCAGGTATGGTATATTTGGGGGATTGTATTTTTCACAAGATAGTTAGCTCAAGTTGGTGTGATTTTAAAGAGAGACATGATCATGAAAAAAGGCGTAAGTATACAATGATGCATGCTGAATATTGAAATTGTACTATTCAAAATAGTTTTTATATATTATCATATATATTATATGCATATTATGGGACTTGTTTGTAAATGTGATATTTGTTGATGATTTATGAATGGATAAGCAAGAATGTCTTGAACTCCTGGACTACAACTTGCTGGAGTGGCCATTCCTTTTATTAATGTTCATTACATTGTGAATAAATGAGCCATAAAATGCAACAAAAAAATCTTTATTCTTACAGTTACACTGATTTATTTGGCTGCACAATCAAATCAGCCGACCATTTATCCAAAGTAGATAACTGTTTAGTGATATACATGTACACAAAAATTCAAAGTTAATATAAAGTGAGCAATTTTCAATGGTGAATTATCATCAAAAATTCATTGCTCAGCAGCTACTAAAGCTATCTCTATGAAATTTTGAACAGAGTACAAACACACAATAAGGAATATTCAGATCAGTTTTTATTGTTCTAAATGGATTAGTTTATGTTTTATGACAAAATAACCCAAAAAATGCACAGTGCAATTATAGAACTTCTAGCAAACTATGAAGATCAGTATCTAGAGGATCAAAAATTGTTGTGTACACAGATGAAGACCCTGTTGCAGCAATAAGACATTAAAATTGTATCTACAATACTTTCAAAGTTTCTGGAGATAAGTGGCATTTACACATCCTAAAAATGCTGCCAGCATGACAAGCTTGAACTCTACCCCTAAAATAAAGTTACATTGCCTTATTGCATTTAGCATCCATTTATAAACAAACATGTAAAATTTATACTTTCCAGCTTTATTTTATGTTGCTTTATTTTGAGTTTCAAAAATGTCACCGCAAAAATGAAAACCACTTTTGAGAAAATTGACATTAAGAATACTAGGTCTGCGTTCAGAAATCAGTTCATTCCATGTGCGACTGCACATTAATATAACTCAGATATAGAGTACATGTGATGGAAATATGAGATAACTAAGCATATGACATTCTGAAAGACTTAACCCTACCCTGGTAGTCTCGGGATATACTACGGAGTTGTGATTGGGACAAATGATGAGGGGAGGATATTAGGTCGTGAAATGCCCTTTCCAAAAATTACCAGAAAGTTCAACATTTAAAAAATATATAACAGCATGAATTTATTCTTTGTTCATTTGTGAGTACTTCTCATTCTAGAAATGTAGCTTTTTTTGGCTGTTGGTAGAGCTGCCAGACCAAACAGTCCCAGTAATGATGTCAGGGTAAGGGTTAATCACAGAGAAGATATAAACATGACAAAGTTGTCAGGAGACCAAAACCCCCGCATTTGCACATTGTTCCCCACAACCTCCAACATATGAGCGTACACTTCAATTTTCTCTCTACACTCACCTGAGCAACTGGTTTGTTCAAGAAAAGGTCACACCAGGGGTTGGAGACTAGTAAGCCCGACCTTGCCCCGACCTCCATGAATAAAATTGCCAGTGCTCTCATAGTTCTGATGATGAACTGAGCAAAATTGAACTACACACATGTACACATGTGGTGATGATGCCTTGCAAAGTTCTGTTCTAACAAAACCACACAAAACAATAACATACAAGAATATAACAATGTAGTTAGGTTAAATGTGATGTATGAGAACATCACACACTGTGCTACTGTTCAAATATATATTTTTATCAAATGAAAGAAAAATATAAAAAGATTGAAACTAAGATCATATAAATATATTATCAAAATCATTTGAAATATATGTTTTCCCCCAAATTTACTCCTGACCAGGAATCGTCCTAAAAGTATGAATAATAAGTACAGTACCAAGGGCTTCCTGGTTCATCGTCATCACATATACACATGTGTATACACTGTTCAAATTGTTTCACTAGCCGACTAGCCACAACTCCAACATGCTTGCAAGTATTCCAAAGCATCATACAAATAATATGGCCTAAAATCAGCCATCTTTATCAGTAGCTTATGCATGAATTGGAATGAAACTACTGCATCACAACATATGATCCAAGCACAGACTGATTGCACACTCTGCAGAGAAAACAATAAAAAGATGCAGTACATGCACTGTATGAAAATCTCTGGTCTTTAAACTCATCACTACAATGTCAATAAACTGTACTACATAACTTTTCAATTCTCTCTCCTGTTGATAGTATAATTAGTCATGAAAAAATGGCACCACGGTATATCCCACCTCTTCACACAAGCCTCCTTCTTAGGAGCAAATGACAGAATAACATGAACAAGCATGTCGATGATAATTTTCTCAATCACTGAGGGCAACCAAGTCATAATACCAAGAGAGCTAGAAATGCCAACCTTTTGTCAAATTTCACATTTGCAATTCATAAGCTTCTTCCTGTTTTTTTTTTGGTGTGAGTATATGTTTTGTGTATGTTCATATGTAACAAGTACCACAAGTGATCCAGACTCATGAAGAGGCACACTTTTCTTGAAATGTGCCGTTCACGCCGTTGGGAATTAGTGACGTCGTCATCACTGCTTCATGACATTTTGCGTCACATAAAAACGAAAGCAAAAAGAGGGCAAATGAGGAAAACGACGCGTACGTCAGGCGACCAAATTTTCAGGTAAAAGTTCAGTATTACACAATCATGTTAAAATTACAATGCATAAAATTCCATTAAAATGATGTAATTAATAATCAGAATCAACATGCAACAATGACTGGTCTCACCTGTCAAGGGAAAGCAGACGTCTAACTCGAGGGACGGCAATTCACAAACCGAAGAGTCCGTCCCTCAGTCTGCCCCTCGAGTACCGTGACCACGCTCACCCAGCCACACGTGCAACCTGTGAGTCTGTCCCTCGAGTCTGCCCCTCAAGCACTGTGACCACGCTCACCCAGCCGCACGTGTCACAGGTGAGAGCCAGGACTGAGAAGCAGACATCACCCACACCACACCCTCAACCCACCAGGTGTCTCCACCCGCCGAGCTAGACCCCGTCACACATACATAAATGTGTATGTAGGCATGTGTGTGTGTGCATACATAAATGTGTATGTAGGCATGTGTGCGTTTGTGTGTGCATACATAAATGTGTGTGTAGGCATGTGTGTGTGTGTGTGTGAATGACTTGATTTGTAAACAAGACAATGATAGGAACAAGATAGGAAAACCAGGAAGGGTGAGATAGAAATGTGTTCCTTCAATTACTGAGTAAATGATCATGCTTTGCAACTGATGATAACTTTCCAAAATGCCATGCCTTAAATCATGAATACTTTTCCAACATGCAGCTGTCAGACAGGAGATCCAAACAAGGAAGACCCACGACACAAGTGACTAGGCTACTCATCCTTGAGAGAACATGCAAGCCGAGGCAAGCACTCTAATATGGCGCAATACAATTGGCTTGAAAGGATTCTTCAGAAAATACATGACCCCTAAAAGGCATTTAAATAAGAAATGATGGCCAAATCTACCACTTGGGTAAAATTTTAATTGAAAAAAACCCATATTTGTTAAATGGAAAATGATGTCATGCCTGGGTCATCGGAAATCAGGATCAGCAGTTGCACACAAGTCATGACACTATGCAAGCGCACAATATTTCCAATATCAAAATAGCAAAAGTGATTTGAGCAATAGTTGTAGACAAAAAAGTTTACAAAGTATATTGTATTCAAAATGTATATAACAATCGATCACTGAATTGTATGTTCAATGGTACATGTAGTCAACACAACGTTTTTCCTCCCCGTTTGTTCATGGCACTGTATCACCATCAATGGTTGCTTGTGTCCACTGGTCATCAGTAGCAAAACACACACAAAACTGACTCAAATGCATGCTCCAAACATGTGCCACATAGCAACAAACCTGACAGAGATTGTTTCATTCCAACACCCAACAATTATGCAAGATGCCAAATTTCATTATATCAATAATCAAAATATAGGACCCCCCACACTGATGTCCTCATCACTTGCACACCATGGACACAGTGTTTGGCACTGGAGACACTGGTGATTTTTGGTCTTCTTTAATTAAAAACATCAGCAGTGTCTAGAAAACACTTCTGTTTTCCACAAGGGAGAATGACTCGACATGGAGACAGCAGTGTGCCAATGAATGCCCATGCTTGCTGTGGAAGGACTCTGGCAACAGGCTGCAGCACCTGGGAAACCAGTTACGAGATGAGCTCCTCAATCTCTAGTCTGTACAAGCCTTTACTTCTCTGCCTGCCTGTTTGTTTTGCCGGGGTCTTTTCATTCTCCCAAGATTTTCTATTCCACTTACTCATCCATCCCCTTCCCTCCATCCCCCTTTTTAGTTCTTAAATTACAAAGATTAAAGTTATTTAAGCCAGCCATCCTTCCAATAAGTTTGACCACTTTTTTTTCTTTTTTTAGCTTTTAGCAGATTGATATCGAAAGACAGTGGGAAAAAATTCTGCTTGTTTTAATCAAAACTGCACTAATCATTCCTAAGACTAGAATATGGCAGACTATTTTTGAATTTTTGTGTCAAAATACAGACAATTATATCATGGCTATAAATGAAACAACTCCGCCATGGCCAGTCCTAAGCCCGGATGAGAAAGGAGGAAGGTTGGACGAAGGGTTAGCACCCCCTCTCTGTAAAAACACACCGCTACAGAAACGCAAACAAGGAATTCAACAGACACTTCAGTACTGGGAGAGGATGGATCTCCAGCTGGAGGTGATATGACGCCGGGTAGTGAAAGCCAGACTCTGGAAGCTGCCAGGCCGACGACCATCATCTCTACCAGGACCACCATCAACATTGGAACATGGAATGTGCGCACCATGTTCGAAGCCGGAAAAACAGCACAAGTAGCAGCAGAGATGAAGAACTACAACATCAGCATCCTAGACATCAGCGAGTCTAGATGGACTGATTCCGGCCAGAAGAGACTCGCTATGTACAGGAGAACTACTTCTTTTCTCAGGACACGAGGATGAGAATGCGCCACACACCCAGGGAGTGGCCTGAAAAGATCAGCAACGAGGAGCTCTGGCAACGCACAAACTAACAAACAGCAGGCCAAGAGATCATTCAAAGGCGCTGGAGATGGTTAGGGCACACATTACGCAAACCGGTCTCAAACACCACCAGACAGTCCCTTTCATGGAACCCACAAGGGAAGAGAAAGAAAGGTAGACCTCGCAACAGTTGGCGCCGAGACCTGGACGTCGATGTCAAGAAAACAGGCCACTCCTGGGGACAGTTGGAAAAGATTGCTCAGGACAGGGATGGCTGGAGAACCCTTGTTTGCGGCCTATGCCCCAGGAGGGGTCAAAGGCGTATTAAGTAAGTAAGTATAAATGAAACCAGATTTATGGCTTTGCATATGAATATGCCTCTCTCGTCCAAAACCCACAATGGACTGAAAACGACAAGATTGAGCCCACTTCCAACAGCCAAAGCACAAGAGGAAGCTGGAGCTTCCATATCACAAGATTGGCTTCATGCAAGAGTGACCAGGCACAACACTGCTTTAGATGAGGTTCAGGAAGTAGGCAAGAACCAACACAACCAGGACCAGAACCAAGTAGGTGGTGAAGGATGACATGTCTGAGCCTAGGCCGCTGGGACGAGTCTGCAGCGGAAACTTCATCCTGTCCCACTGTGTCATGATCATCTCCCTCGCCTTGTCCCACTTGCCTGGTCCCATCAGGCGGTACTGGTAGGGGGTGCAGGGCCCAAAAATGCACTTCAAGGCCAGCTTGGGGTCTGTCTTCAGCAGCTCCACTGCAATACACATAATAGTTGAGCAATAATTAGTCCAAGTATGCCAGTCTGTCTCTCCTTTATTATGATTTAAAAAAAAACAATACTGGCAAACTCTTTTATCCCATCTGCACTGAGATATCTTAATGGTTCAAACTACTAGCTGTTTGTCCTAGATCATAATGGGTTTTGTCATGAGGTTGGTCCGGTCATGGGGGAGCTGCAGAGGGTGGTCGAGTCATCTAAGCTACAACCAAAACCAATTTAGGATCACACCTGGCATCATCAAGGATATAACTTATTTAGGATCACACCTGGCATCATCTAGGCTAGAACCAATTTAGGAGCACACCTGGCATTATCAAGGCTAGAACCAATTTAGGAGCACACCTGGCATCATCTAAGCTACAACCTATTTAGGAGCACACCTGGCATTATCAAGGCTACAACCTATTTAGGAGTACACCTGGCATCATCTAAGCTACAACCAATTTAGGAGCACACCTGGCATTATAAAAGCTACAACCTATTTAGGAGTACACCTGGCATTATAAACGCTAGAACCTATTTAGGAGTACACCTGGCATTATAAAAGCTACAACCTATTTAGGAGTACACCTGGCATTTTCAAAGCTAGAACCTATTTAGGAGCACACCTGGCATTATAAAAGCTAGAACCTATTTAGGAGTACACCTGGCATTATAAAAGCTAGAACCTATTTAGGAGTACACCTGGCATTATAAAAGCTAGAACCTATTTAGGAGCATACCTGGCATTTTCAAAGTTAGAACCTATTTAGGAGCACACCTGGCATTATAAAAGCTAGAACCTATTTAGGAGTACACCTGGCATTATAAAAGCTAGAACCTATTTAGGAGCACACCTGGCATTTTCAAAGTTAGAACCTATTTAGGAGCACACCTGGCATTATAAAAGCTAGAACCTATTTAGGAGTACACCTGGCATTATAAAAGCTAGAACCTATTTAGCAGTACACCTGGCATTATAAAAGCTAGAACCCATTTAGGAGCACATTCAGCATCATCTAGGCTATAGAAACTATGCAGGAGCACACCTGGCATTATCTAAGCTACAATCTATTTAGGAGCACACCTGGCATCATCTAAGCTACAACCTATTTAGGAGCACACCTGGCATTATCAAGGCTACAACCTATTTAGGAGTACACCTGGCATCATCTAAGCTACAACCAATTTAGGAGCACACCTGGCATTATAAAAGCTACAACCTATTTAGGAGTACACCTGGCATTATAAACGCTAGAACCTATTTAGGAGTACACCTGGCATTATAAAAGCTACAACCTATTTAGGAGTACACCTGGCATTTTCAAAGCTAGAACCTATTTAGGAGCACACCTGGCATTATAAAAGCTAGAACCTATTTAGGAGCATACCTGGCATTTTCAAAGTTAGAACCTATTTAGGAGCACACCTGGCATTATAAAAGCTAGAACCTATTTAGGAGTACACCTGGCATTATAAAAGCTAGAACCTATTTAGCAGTACACCTGGCATTATAAAAGCTAGAACCCATTTAGGAGCACATTCAGCATCATCTAGGCTATAGAAACTATGCAGGAGCACATCTGGTATAGAATAACAACAACAAATTGTCTGTTTCAAGCAACATGGCAACAACAAAAAGGTTGGCAGGAAGGACGTTTTTATTTACATTTTCTTTAATCATTTTTTTAGCTCAAATACAAATTGCCATACTATTAACATCTCTGTCAGAGAAATATTTGGTCTCAAGATAAAATACATGAGGGCAAGCTGTCTGAGAAATCTTGGTGAAAAATTTACAAATTTTAAATGTGCACTATTTATTGGGGTGGGTGGGGTGGGGATCCAGCAGCCAAAAAAAGTGTAGGGTCAGCAACAACATTTTGGGTCAATCCAGTGATTGGAAAGAACTCCTTTTTGTGTGTTTTCCTTCTCTAGGCTAGAATATAGTTAGGAGCACGCTTGGGTCCCTATAACTTTGGTTCTTATCAGACATCGACCCAGTATCTCTCATCTGCCCATTCTGTTGGCAGCCTATTGAGATTCTCCCCCTTTTAGCTCGGCAATCTCCCCAACAGCTGAATATAGAGACATGGGTGAAGTGGACAAACACTCCAATACTTCCTGTGAGGCCATGCACTCACTTACAACAAAGCTTTGGTCTTACAAAATTTTCTTGGACACGATTCATCCAGCTGAAATCATTACAATTTCAGAATGAAAGAAGACAAGTAATGAGTTCAAGCAAGCACAATGGTGAAGGTGAATAATAGTGGGTCTATACAGTGAGGTTGAATTCCATCCATTGTCAAACCTTATTGCGCCCTGCCTGATGAATCTATTGCAGCTTCTTAGGAAAATGGATACACAAAATGAATTTAATGTTCATCCCACTGGCTTTAATAGATGTGATGGCTGATAGGGTTTTTATTCAATACAATCAATCAATCAATCATGCATACGCAAAGACAAAAAAGTTTCATGGTCAATCACACTATTTCATTGCCTATGGACCATATCAACCCCCAAACATTTATCTTTCTGCCACACCTTGGGATTTTTTATGTGAAGTATGGTGTACATGCTCCATCTATCTCTGAGTGTGTGTATGTGTGTGTTTGTGTAAGTATGTGTGTGTGTGAGAGGGTGTGTGTATGCATGTGTGTGTGTGAAAATGTGTGTGTGTGTGTGTGTAAGCATATGTGTATGCATGTATGTGTGTGTGTGTATGCATGTGCGTGTGCTTGTGTATGCATGCATGCATGCATCTCTCTCTCTCTCTCTCTCTCTCTCTCTCTCTCTCTCTCTCTCTCTCTCTCTCTCTCTCTCTCTCTCTCTCTCTCTCTCTCCCTCCCTCCCCCACCCCGACCCCCATCTCCCCACCCCTCCACCCCCACCCCTGCCTCTCTTTCTCTTCAGGCAGGATTTGATGCTTTCTTTCATTGGTTCTTCCAGGTCTGACTTACCAACATCAGGCTTGCATCCATTGAGCTCTGCCAGCTCATCCATGAAGGGGATGTAGTCCACCTGAATGGTGTGTCTCTGACTGGCAAAGTAGCGTGCAGCCATTCTCTCCTCCTTCAGCTTGATGTCCTCCAGCATGGCTGACTGAGATGGCAGTGTCACTTCTCCCTGAATTTCAGAGGGAAGAAAGGAATTTTCAAAAAGAGTTTGCGCTCACTTTGTTTGCTAAGGTATGCACAACCCATCAGTTTTAATCTGGCAATTTAGGGTAGGGTGACAATGCCGTTGATACAATTCAAATGTAAATCATCCAGAAACTTGTCAACAAATTTTAGTTTATTTTGCAAGACATAATATGTGCAGATGAGTTAAACTTATTCATGACATTAGATCCCATTAATTGCAACAGACCAAAGTAGAAAATGAAGGTAATCAGAAAGACATATAAACATTTTGTAATGGCAAAGCAACCTTTATCATATAAATTACCTAGGAACTGCAAGACTACAAAAGAGAAGAAGGAACACTGCTACAATACATTTTTCAATTCAACTTCGCTGTCTGTCAGTCCAATGTTTTCACCATGAGAGGGTGAATACTGCCCATCAGTTTGCACCAGGCCTACAAAGAAATGAACTCATTGATGGTAAGCAACCTACTCATGACATGCCAAGCCCACTCACTTTGAAGACTCTGGTGGCAAGGCGACACTCCAACTCACAGATGGGCATGATGGCACCAAGGGGCTGAATGCAGCCAATGACGGCCAGTGTGTGGCGCTCCAGACGTGGGGGAAACATATACTTGAACAGTTGCACTCTGTTCTTCTCGACTTCCACCACTGACTTCTCAAGGAAGGGGAACCCAAAGATATAGCCTGTAGCCAGCAGGACCACATCGATGTTGTCCTCTTTCGACCCATCCACAAACTCCACTCCTGTCTTAGTGAAGCGCTTGACATCGTCCTGCAAGTAATGGAGCAACATGTGTTATTTCATGCTGACACCAAGAATAGATTTTGAACAGCAGCAGTAGCAGCAGTGGGGGTGATGGTAATGGCAAAAATAAAGATGGAAAGAACAGCAGAAGCATTAGGGTCAACAGCAGACATCTGTGTTATACAATGCCATGACCACATTCAGATCTCAAGTCTTGGACTTGGGGTGACCTCAGATGATTAGGGAAAGGAATCAGCTGGCTTTTGGCCAGCTTACATCATGGGGCTGGTGCAACAGGTATTACAGAGATAAAATCTGTCACCACATGCATCCATTCCGGTGACATTGACGAGATTCAGTCAGAAAGATAACTCCAGGATGTGGCCTTGATTGAACTCGGTATCAAAATTCATCTTGCTCTCAAATAACAAGCATTACAAACTCCATTACAGCAAGCAGTCTGCAGTGAATCTGGGCTTGCACATTACTTATTGTCCTACATTCATCTATTGTTCTACTCTGAGAGGGTGTAATTATCAATATCATCAACAAGCTTGTAAAGAATCGGACATACTGACATGACAGGAACTGTTTTAGGCCAAGACTAGACAGCAAATGTTGTTCAGTAATAGAGTGCATCATGAAAATCAAGCTCAACATTTTTTATGTCCCCAGTGTCAAAATATCTGACCATCAGTGCCATCCCTGTGTTTAATTATTAACTGGTTAGCTAAGAACACAGAACTTTACTTTGTGTCCCCCCCCCCCCCCCCCCCCCCAAATGCTCAGTGAACTGATAGAACAAGCCCACATCATATACTAGAGTTGCACAAATCCAGAGCGCTTCAGTGCTGGAGTACTTCTTTTTACCTTGACAATGACAGAGCCACAGATGATGCGGTTAGGCAGGTCATCATTGACGGTTGGATGCTGGGCTAAGACTGAGTGCTTGGGCTGCAGCGAGTACATCTTGTGGTCAAATCGCTTGTTGAGTCTGCTGACAGCAAGGGCATTCAAAAGAGATTTAGGCATTATGCCCTGCACTGCTTTCATGAGGCGTGTAACGAGAAGCATGTCCACAGGAATCCCATAGTCTGAGACCCGGTTGATCACCCAGCTGCCTCGTCTTGTGCTGAGGAAAACCTGAAAAGAAAATGTTGGCTTTCACACACAGCTGATATTATATCTCCTGACTTTGAGAGGGGTAAAAAGTCATCAGAGTAGAGACATGACCATTCATCTATTGTTTAAAAAAATCCTTTTTCTACCATTCTTGCTTGCCCTCCCTCCCTCCCTTAGTCAGACTATCTAAAGGTTCTATACCTGTGATTCCTGCACTTTTACCAGACATAAAATATT